>JAVFBZ010204947.1:0-13517 GCA_032466195.1 Katharina tunicata
GCGGATAATACTTTCAGTTGATAGGGTTGTGTCTGGGGGTAAAGCTTGGATTTTGGTCTTGGTCAATTGGATAGCTTCATCAGTTGGTACATTTGTGAATATATCTACTACATCGTAGTTAACATGGTGACAATCTGTTGGGATCTTATCGAGTTGAGAGCAAAATTGTGCTGAATATTTGATATATGAATGTGCAGCATTGGACTATGGTGATAGTAGTTTGGATAAATATATTGTAGTGTTGTCATCGTCAATACACAAAATCCCATGAAAACATAGAATGACAATAGTGGAAATATTTTTGTATACGGTAAATTATGTCTACTTTTGGATCTTTAACATGCATGGGACGATCAACATTTTTGGCACAAAACATTGTGAATACACCCACAGCTGATAATCACCTCTGGGCAAGAGAGATAATGTTATATACAATATTATAAGTTTACATGAATAACAACCGGTCATTGTTGACTTGAATGAAGGGTGCCAGTAGTTGTTTTTGGACGACGAGGTAATTTTGTATTTATTTATGTATTTGATTGACCTTTAACATCGTACTCTATGGCATTTAACTTAGATGACGAGTTATCGTTCAATAAACATAAATCTTCAAAATTAATCTATGATAGTCACAAGTATTTATCTATTGCACGGAAGCCTATGGCGGTGCTCAGCAACACTGGTATCAAATATCCCGAGCCAGTTTTGAGGAATGACAATAGTGGAAATTTATTGGTTTAAATACAGGATAATTTCGACTAACGAGGGATTCAAATGAAGACAAAACAAGATGTAAAAACGGATTTTGTTTTTGAGTCACCGTAAAACTAGGAGTTTTTTTCTGTAATTATATTTGCTAGATCTTAAAAACTTTGGCACAAATAACCCTGTTCTGTAAACTACGTCAACCTAAAAAAAAAACTAAATTTGGTAAAAATGCAATAAAGCAAAACGACAATGGACATATTAATTGTCTTTGTTGCAACAAAAATAAAATTTGCTATTTAATTTGAACAATTTGTTTTCATTTGTGTACAAACCTGTCACATTTTTATGAAATAAATGGGTATTTGCAAAAAGATTGAGCAGGGTATGTTTCTTGCAGTATTGAATTTCATAAATTTACAATAAATTTCTTAATTTCATAAAATTTCACAAAAAAACCAACAACAACAAAAAACATACCCATTCATGTTTTGTCGTCAGTTGGATGAGCAAAGCTTAACTTACCTTAAAAAGTGAAAGGCAATCTGTTTTAGAAAATTGTAAACATAGAATGAGCTTAAAACATCATCGGAAAACAGAAGAAATTAAAAAAATGGTCCTTCAGAATTTTTTTAGAATTCGGCTTATTCTTTTATTGGCTGATATTCAGTACACTGCGCAAGTTACTTCCCTTCTTAACAGACAATATATTAAATAATGGACGTCATAATATGTTCTTGGTTTTTTGCTTGCGATACAAAGACACTCGACCCTCATGTTTTATGATTCTTTCATTTCCTCCATTTTAAGCGATACAAACTATTGTCTTTATTTAGGCAAATTGCAGTGGATGTTCCTGTTATAGATTTGATTATGCAGCTCGTTTATAATATTGCTACCAAATCAGTGGAAGTTTTCAAGATTTATTTCCGTAGCTATTGGGTATACCAATTACCGGAAACTGACACGCAAGATTTGACGGTATTGTCAAGTTAAATCATATGTTTCCATTAACTAGGTTAATAATTGAATCAATCAAACTGAAATTTTATGCATTTATTTCTACCTGTCAGATGAAGGGTTATATATATTTCCTCATTCACTTGCTAATTGGGCTTAATTATGGACATTGACACTATAAATTAAAATGTCGCTGAAAATAAGATACTTTCAAACATACAAAACCCATAATTGTTCGATCTTTGTTTCGTGGATTCTGGCGTATCTTATTTCAGTAAAAATAATTTTTTTATGTTACAAAACAAAAAGGAATTAAATCATTCATTGCAGTATTCATCACGGCACCAGACCTGAACGTGGTACTATAGCAGTCTAAGAGAAACCAAAAGTTTGGATATTCAAAATGCCTCCAAATCCAACCTTCTTATTTGAAAGTTCGTCTTCAATTTCAGCTTTATCAGCGACAGGCCAACAAAAAATTGCAAATATGTTTTCAAAAACAGTCGTGAAAGATCCTAAAAAGGAGAATAACACGGACATTTTATTGGTGAACGCTAAGAGCCTCGTTTCCTAAGTAGAATTATTTTAGCTCTTAAATAAAATGTCCATCTTATTCTCCTTTTTTATGAATTCGAGCTGACATTGATATCGCTTAAAAGGCCACAACTTCTGTAAACCTGTAATGATAAACGTAATGTAATGATAAAAAGTCAGTAAAGCTATATTTGCTTCACAAATTTCATCCTGTTCTTGTCATTCTGTGGATAGATTGATTGCGTAGTTATTCCACATGACTAGTGACGTTTTCAGTTAATTGGGTCGTTGGATAATCAGTTGATGAATTGTTAACTGTATCCAGCGTTTCATAAGATTATTTTATATCTGTTAGTGTCTGTTTCTTAGGCCAAACTACAACGAATATGGTTTCTGTTTTCGTATGCATTTGAAGAAACCACCTTTTAAAAGGTGGAAAGTAGCCAAACAAGATTGTCTCGCACAATCGAAATGGTATTACTGTTCATTTTCTGAATAGAAAGGGGTTAATCTCAATTATGTATCTCACTTATCAGATAGCCGGATGTCAGCTGTCAAGCCGCTCTGAGATGCGCGCCTATGACAAGACCATTTGGCATCCTCTGTATGTTAACCGTATCCTGCTGAAGACCATCTCTAGTGTCTGGTCCGTCTGTGTATTGTCTCTCACACGATTGTCAGAAAACCCTCATGGAAAATTGTTTGAATGGTGGCTGTTCCAGCAAGTTGGCAACTTCTGAATGAGAATCCGATTCGGTCAAATACCGCGTCAAGTGTCTGGTCAGCCAGTGTTTTGTCTGTCACACAACTATCAGGAAATCAAAAGTTAACATTGCAGAACCATAAGGCGAAACTATACTTTGTATGATAACAGCTTCCTAATTTGATCATACAAAGTCTACATTCGCCTTATATTGATCAAACTTCTAAATGCCGCTTAAAAAGGGCATTGCAGGATCGATTAACTTTTCGGTTTGGCTGATGATCAAGCGCATGCGCATTTGCATGAATTGGTACCAAAGATAAAAATATCGACTTACATTTGCCATATGCAAACAAGACACACAAGATGACTTTTCGTTTTCTCTTTCATTTTTGAAGGCATGTTTTGACACAATCCACAACATATTAGTTTCCAATCGTTGAAAATGTTCCATTCTATTTTCTGCATTTTTTAAAAATGAATTTAAAACAAAATCCAAGAAAATTCACTTCTGACTTTTCATGGCGTGTCGAAGAAATCGCCTGGAAAATCGTTGTGGGTTTTCGCCCCAGATGGTTCGAAATATGAGCTTTTGCGGAATCTGTATAACCGACCAAAGATTAGGATAAATTCGGATTTTAAGGGTTCGTGTAAATTGAATCCTCTAAGTTACTCGTATACTAAAGGGTCCTGATAGGGTGCCGGCTTATATCAATGTGTCAACTGAAACAAAAAAAGATAGATTAGTTTTAAGGAGGGATTAAGGGTATTTCTGTAATAAAACGAATGTGTTTTGCCGAGAGTTTTGTTATTTTGATAAATAATGTTCCTCCAGTGTTAAGCCAGTGTGTAACTCGAATCTATACATCAATAATGGCGGGTCCACCTGGAAAGCACTTTGGCGCTTGGGAAAACTAGGTAATAACTAAAATGTTTTCTTTGTCAAACGAATATAACTCCTTACAATCATCGTGTGATACAATAAATAATTTGATGAATAGCAATCAGCAAGTCTATACAAGCGTTTATGTTTATAGGGAGATGCTCTTATTGTCCATTAGCTTATTACATTTGAAGAAATAGACTGTATCCACGGAATAAGTGATCGATGTTGGTCAATATACTGCTTTCTGGATGACAGTGTTTCTATTTAATTGTGCCTGCCGTGGATAGGTGGGCTTGGAGACAAGAAGGAGAGAAGCAGCGAGACAATAAGACAAAGGGATCTGGTATGAACGACGACATCTGTATTAAATGACATGTTGTAGTCTTAAAGATTAAGTATTGCATAAAAGATTTTAAAGATTATCTGAAAGGTGCTCTCGGCGTGAGGAGCCGCGAGGAGCCGTGAGGAGCCGTGCGGACCAAGCTGGCAGCGTAGTGGATAATACAGGATTTACTAATTGTATTGGCCTTTTGCGTCGTACTCCTTATTCCACTTATAAGACGACTTTGCATGGCGTTGAATGTTGAAAAACCGGGAAGAAACCGCGTAAGGACCACCAATATACTAAAGGGCCACACAAATTCGAACATTTTCCGGGAATAGTAAAAGGTTCTCATCAGAACTCTCAGCGAAGCCAGCCACGGCGCAGCCCCTGAACGTTCTTACATGTCTGGCCGGGGCTTCAGCATCGAGTGAAAAAGTTTATTTATTTACATCTGTATGACAATATATATATTTGTGTTGTTGGATAACACTCTTAAAGTTGTGCAGGCTGAAACCAATGCGGGAATCGAACCACCGACCCTCAGTGTAAGGCACCGAATGGTGATCATTAAATGCCAACTACCTAGAATTCTCAGCTATCCTGCCTTTTTCTGATAATCGAAGAGGATATTTATCCAAAAAACACTGCTATAAAATACTGACCATGCTCTCTCTCTGAACGGCACAAAAACACATTTCATCAGTATGACGTGCCACCAGTTGTGGCGACATTAACAGAGAAACAAAACGCAACAGAAAAACCAAATGTTTTTAATGAACTTTAATCTCCAGAATTCATATTCAAAGAAACAATTAATATGTGTTCAAAGGAGGTCAATCGTGGTACTTTACAACACTGACCTCAAAGCTTCAGCGCCAGCTTTAGGTAATTGCCGCAGGAATGGCAAGGGTGAACTTCTATTGGTTAATACATTTTGGTATAATTTAATAAAAGGTCACGGTAAAAAGAATTATTACAGACTAGGATGCTATAATCTCTTTCCTTGATTTTATAGATATTATGGAAGTTGGCGTGAGCTGTCGCAGAAATCCTAAGAAAAGAAACTAATAAAACTGTAATGTAGTTTTTTTTATCTTTGTGACGAAAAGGGTGAAATTTACTATATTATTTTTATACAAAAAGTGTCAACGACCCTGATATGTTGTTGAAGTCAACACATCAGTATAAATTGTCAAGTATATTAATCTGTGTGTTTCCTTAAAGACTAGAATTATTTTATTTCATTTCATTTATTTCTCCAGAAAGGTATAGATCCAATCAACAAATTATTCAAACTTTTTTAATTAGTATTATATGTGGACAACATGCCCTCCCTATAACCAGTGCGCTGTCCCAGCACATATACCCACAATGAAGTCCGCATTCATAAGGAAACGTTCCATCTATGACAAAGAGAGGCCGCTGAATTTTGTATGAAAATACTTTAAATGCGTGAAATAGATAATGATATTAAATGGATACCTTGTAATTACAGTTTTTTGCCCTTCCAATTGTTTCACCGTCATGCTAAGGAAAGTTGCGATTTTAATAATTTACTTTCCTTGAGAATTTGTAGAATCCCCTTCACTTCAAATCAAAATAATGAGAATTTTAAAAAGAATTTTCTGTCGAATAAGCGCTAATGACAATAGGTCAGCTTATTGTAGACATGATTTCATTGGTTTATTTTAAACACGTGGTGTATGTTACCCTCGTTTTAAACAGGCAAAGACATTTTAAAATTGCCAGAATATTATCTCCATGTATGTTATTTTCTTTTATATAAGGTGGAGTTTATTTCTTATAACGCGGTGATCATCATTAGTTCATGTTTGTCATTTTTTCTTCTCTTCTTCTTTTTAACCGAACCGAAGCGCACAATTATTCAGTTTTAAGTGCATTGCTTTGGGTATTTCTGTTGCAGATTTGCCAATCTAATTTAATAACTGTTACCATTTCAACTGAAGTCTTTAAGATTTATTTCTATTGATCACATGAAGAGTACTTATCTGTAGAAATAAGATGCCAATTATCAGAAACTTTGAGGACATAATTGAAGGTATTATTGTGAACTTACATCGTATGTTTCCATTAAATAGTTCAATTATTTCTAATAATCCAGCTGAAGCTTGCTGATTTATTTCTATTCCGCACCCGTAAGGGATAATTTCTATCTCAACAACTGTCTAATTGAGAGCTTTAAGACTAACTATCTCAATTTCAATTTGACCTAAGACACGTCCTTCTTACATAACATACTAATTGAGTTCTTTGTATCATTGCGGGTAAACCCTCTTGGCGAAGAAGAGCAAATCAAAATTTCTTTTATTAGCCATTATAAAAAAACTTCCCCGAAAAACAGCGTCTGATGCAATTAGGATCATCCTGCATAATTGGCAGTACAAATCGCTTTAGAGGATGACGACAGCATAACATAGAGTTGGATTTGGATCGACAGGGTTCGTTATTTCCATTCTTATTATTTTTGGTTTGTCCAATCTAATAATAAATCATTAACACTGAAACCAAATACTACATGGAACAATATGACATGGCTGTAAATGCTTTTTCGTTCAGGCAAATAGGTCCTAGAGCCTGTATTTCAGAATGACATAAATGTCATACGCAATTAACAAAAAAGGGTTTGCTATTTAGGTTTCCGTTGCAATGAACCAGCCTTGTGTAGGATGCAATGCAAAAGTGGGAAAAAATATTATATACAACCAACTATTCAGGTTGACAGCGCAGCCATAGTGGCCTTTCCCTCCAGTCAGAGCTGTAAAAATGTCTATGCCTTCGTGAAAAATAAGCCAGTAGCAAAAAAAAAACAACAACATTTTAAAAAATATTTTTGTCATGTTGAAACCTTGCCTGTAAATATTATTATAGCACATAGAAACTCACGAGCTTTGTTATATTCTCTAAGTCAAATGAGGCAAAAGGGATAATACAGTTCAAAACATTTAAAGAAGGCTATGGGCGAATTCTCTGCCAGTTCGTTTTAAAGAGAGGATAGTAATATAGTTTCAAGTTGTGTGCATTGCCAGATGTACCGTATGTGTTGGTCTTCAAACTCGCAAAAGGGTTATCCCTTTCGTACATGTTACAAAAACGGAATATAAGTATTGTTGTTGACTATAATTGTATCCAATAATACACTTCAATAATTGACATAAATCTGGTTTTCTAGCTATATGTAATTGTTACAGCCGAAACGTCAGCGTCAACAATAATAAAATTGATTGTCCAGCTGACCAGATTAAGTCCAAACATTGGATGTCTGACAACACAGATTTAATCGAATTATGTGGGTTAACCTAAATACTTTAAACACGCAAATTAACACATTGATATGTGAAGCCGTTGTATATGAAATGAAATTATCAAAACATAACTGGAGAACTGGAAAAGGATCCTGCACAGTTGTCAACCATCCGACTAGATGTATGGAAAATGGTATGGACGAGTTGGTCTGAGGATGAGTTAACCTGATACCCTACCACCGAACATGTGGGTATACTTGCGGATTTCTGTATTCCTTGGATATAAAGGAATCACAGGGTTCAAAGTAACATGGCAATAGATGGTTAAACCCGACAAAATCGCACAAAAACTTAGCTCACTCCTTTTCTCGCATATATGACCTGTGTATTCACCTGTCAGCATATATCCCTTTGACGTCACCGAAATGTAGTCAGCTGGCCGCTATACGGATTCTAATTGGCTAGAGCTCTGAAAGGCTCCAAAACATGGCGCCTAGTTTGCACTTGCTGCAGATCATATATTCTGCTGCAAATCATATATTCTGTACTGCCATGCGTGGTAATTACAGGCGGAAAAAAATCAGAAAAAATTGTGTTGGAAATAGAAAGTAACAGTCTTTCACATTGTGTGCGTCAATTGCTTGAAATTTCCATCACTTTACTGAAAATAAATCTCTAGATTTCAGCAGAAAAAGGTTACAATTATTGATCTATTTAATGGACGCCAATCAGGATACATATTACTATTGTCTTGAAATCTTTTGAGTCAGATATTTGTACATTTCTCCCAATAATCATTGAAAGGACAATAGTTAAAGCTTTGTGTTAATAAAGTTGATGATTAGAAATGAGTGGGTTTCGAAAAAAAAAAGGAAAAATATGACGGTTACAGTAATATAAAATAAGAGACTTGGTTGGTGTTGTTTGTTTACATGAATTTGAAACACGCTATGCGAATCATCAAGTAAACCAAATCATAAAAAAAACGACATAGGTTGGAAGTACAATTCTACGCAATAACCAAAACTGTCACGTTTCATTCTTTCAAATAAAAATAAAGTTTACGATATAATTTCAGTGTATTTAATGTCATACCTATTCTACAGGCCCTAAGGTAAATGACGCATAAGTTTATTTTTATATTTGGATCAACACGTCTGTCAATTAATAAATCAATCAATCTCTAATATTTGATTACTTATCGGTGTTCCTTTTCTATCAGATTGATCCCGACGATGGTTTTTACACAAATTGTTTTCAGTTTTTACTGTATGTCAGTTTGAACGAAGTAAACGAGTACGTAGTACTAAGTATGTTGGCATTTCTCAGACAGCTCAAAACTTGTCACAAAGCCTCTCTTCAAGATGCATTTCCAGTGAAGACATGTAAAGTAATGTTCTTTCGAAGTACATTGAGAAACGGAGTCAGTCATTCCACATAATGCTTTGTCACCTACTGTTGACTTACCAACCAGTTGTTGTCCCAACGCTTGCTGCTTGATATGGACTTTTTCTACCATAATGTTTGACAAAGATTTGAAAGGGCGAATATAGCACAATAAAGGGCCGTTGCATGTGTGTTTGTTCGATCAAAGTTTTTATCTGCTTTTTGTAATGTGATGAAATAATGTAAAATGTCTTTATTGCAAGCACGGAGCCGAAAATTGAGCTACCCACACGAATCACACACAAACCAGAAGTATGTGAGACATTTAGCATTGTCTGTTCGATCAAGGGAAGTTCGACTCGCATGGATGTCTCTTGTCAACAACAACACCGCTGTTGAGAAGTTTGGTAGTTGAACATAAGTACCCTAGAACATCACATTTGGTACAATTCTGCATCAGCTCGGATTACTAATTTGATTGGTGTCTAACGCCAGCTATTGTTTAGATGACAAAAGAATACTGTGGATTAACTATATTCTCCTTAAAACTTTCGGAAAGAATAATTGTCCTTTGCTATGGTAATGCAAAACGAGACATGAAATTCGAACTCCAATTAAAAGGCCAAAATAGACCGGAAATGAGTTAGGCTTTTATAAATGCCACCTTGTCACACTAATCACACCTTCTTTATTTGAATTTGTCAATACACAAATCACAAATTGAATTTGTCTTCAATGTCCCATTATTAAGCGCTGAATCCAAAGAAAACTAATAAAAAAATATTAAGACTGATATGAAAGTTAACAAAAAGGCGAATACTGTTGACATTTTGCCTTAGAGCTAAAAGCATTCTACTTGGGAAACGGAAGCTTTTAACATTTAACAAGAACTTCTACTATATTAAAAAAGATTTCTCGGCAGCCATACTTTGGAAAATTAAACAAGTGAAAAGAAACCATAAAATGGAGCTAAACAAAATTCAGAAGCATTAACACTGAAGAAAGAGCAAGTGACCTGTATGAAGTTTGACTACAAATTCTATTCAGGATACGCAATCATCACTGATACACAAAATCAAGCCCTTTTCTTGTGTAGAGTGAATCGCTTCGTCCCCTTATTATTCCATTTCGTTAGTCATCCGATTACTTCATTGTGCCATTTTGGGACAATTTTTTAAATCATTCAATCCAGTGAAAAGTAGGAAAACACTATCGTTTGTTTGACAAAGAAAATACGTGGAATGATGCTTAGACCAATAAGTATGTTTGTTTGTTTGTTTGAATGGTGTACACCGTAGTACTGGTCTGCAGCCGGCGTAGGGATTTTGTGGTGCCATTTAGTTAGCTAGGCGGTCGGTTGACTGAGGTGCAAAATTAGGCCAATAGGGGTCAAGACTGATCGGTGTTGTTTCCATAACTGGCATATTGGAATATTATATAAAACAATGCGAAAAAAAGTGTTAACAGGGTCTGACGTTGTATTGAGACAGTAAAAATTAGATCTGTTGTTGCAATGTTTGTCTTCGTGATCAGATAAAAACGATCTTGATATTGGTTTGAACTGATTGAGTAAAAAGTGAATAACGATGGAAATATTAAAGCGTTTGGTTGCTTCCACAACTATTATAAATTCGTAGCGTGTATTTAACACAGTTCTTGTTAGAGCAGATAAGTTAGTCCATTATAGAAAACACACTGGCATAGTAAATATTGTTTATCGATGCCAGAAGTTTGTATGTTAGTATTGATAGGTTAATTAATTGGTTTTTATAACCAAAATTGCCGTGCTCAAAGGAATTCACTTATTTGACAGTGGTCTATTCCAACAGTATTCAAAGGCGTAAACACAACTAAATAATGCGAAGTCACTTCAATTAATAGCTCCATGGAAAAGATAATGTTCCGCCAGTTCTACGAATGACAACGTTAACACCGCTTTTAGCCAGAGGATCTGTATTTCATAAGAGAGCTATAGGCAGTCTGTCTAAAATCGTGCTCAGGCGCCGAGTGTTAAGTAACATTTAGATGTTTATTGCCATCGATATGACATTTATCCGTTACGCCGACATTAGCAGATAAAATAACCCTGTGTTTAATGAGCGTAACTCACAAGACTTTCGCTGGCATTGTTAAAATTATTATTGATGAATGTATTAAAAGCTTTTCAATCTGTTCCACGAAACTATCTCAAAACGTGTCATGCAATTTGGCATTAATTGTCTTCTTATTACCGTTTAAAGGAAAATCGTGGAATTGTATTTGTTAATAGATTTTATAATTTTAAGGAAGGGTATTTCAACAATAAAATAAAATTTAACAAACACCCAAACTGTCATGTTTGGTTTTATTTCTTGTTACAAAAAAAAGGATATCATTCGGCAAACCTGGAAAATCTCACATTGCTCTTTTTCCCTATGTTTATTGGTATCTGTTTTCGAGATGATTGGTTGTGGTATTTCCGTTACAGATTAGACAACCCCTAAACTCGGTGTGTCACTGATACAGCTACAAAACAGAGAGGTTGCAGTTGGTGTTTTAAAACGCAATTTTGAAAACAAAATGGCACTGCATAGACTTGAAACCAAGAGAAAGACGATTTCTACTGTGCATATTTGTCACATTTATAAACAACTGTCCACTTCTTTAACGACAGATATATCGGCAATGCAAAGTCGTCAGTTAAGATATAAACAAATAACAAATAAAGGCAAATAACTAAAAAACAAACAACTGACAACAGGGGTTGCAGTTGGCGTTTTTTAACAAAATAAGCATAGAATTGAAACAAAGAGAAAGACGGTTTCTACTGATGCAATGCAAAGTCATAATTTACGTGAAATACTCTTGAAACACCAAATTAATAAGTAAAAAAATAAAAAATAATGACAAATAACCCAAACCAAGTTATGACAACACGTTCGGTTTTTTGGGGTTAAAAAATAAATTGGAGTTTTCCAAATAACAGAAAGGCACAAATTTCCTTTAATGATCATCATGGTTAATGAGCGTTCAAGTTTTTAGAACAAAGCAAATGGAGGCCTATTTCCAAAACACTGGTTCGGGTATTTCTTCTGCAGATTGGGTTAAGTTACTCATTAACTTAACAAAATGTCACGAAGGGCTCTGTTCTTCGTGAACAACGTATCCGCATTGGTGGACATTAAAGTACATTAGGAATGTCTACCTCAACCAGAAAGAGATGTACGACTCAATACTTTTAAAACCCCGGAAAAGATTGGGACCTGTGCGATGTTTTCGATCAGTCCGTTCATTCCGTCTCTCAACCATCTAAGTGTTGGTGCACTATCAAAAAATTGAAATAAAAAACATAGGGGAAATCAGACAGAAAATGGCAAGGTGTAACGAACCAGCTTAGATTTGGACATGTCCGTCGTAAAAACGAAGCTACGCGAAGTGTGTCGTAAATGGCTGAGCACCTAAACGCAAATCCAATTTCTTCAATCAGATTATGTTAAACAACTCGACTTTTTCTTTATTTGAAAATTCTTTTTCACCTCAACAATGTCTGCGAACGATGTGAAAGAAAATTGTACGAGAAGACAAATAATGACATTTAGTTTAAGAGCAATAAAAGCAAACTAATGAAGCAGAAGTTCTTAACTTTTCACAAAAAACGTCTGCGATGTAAAAACAGATACATAATCTCCAAAACAAAGTTAATAAAGATTGACAAAATTAGCATAGAGCATTTGTAAGTATCGGGATGAACATTGGGCCAATCCAAATATACAGTCAAATGTCTGTAATCTATTAACAATAAGATTTAACCTCGTATAACCGTAGTGTTGTATTTGAGTATAATTAAATAATTCAAGTCACAATGATTATGCAGGATACATTTTTTCTTTATGCAAGTGCTTGGGAGTTTCTGAAACAATAATGTGACTTATTTCCTTAAATTTGCACATTTGTGTTCGAAGTAGAATTTAAAACGTTCAAAATTTCAATCCCCTGGAAGTTAAGAAAACATACTGGTTCACCATGAAGTCTTATAACATGTTTGGTTACCATGAATAACATAATAGTTATCCTTTCCTTGAAACCTGGAACTAGTTTAAAGTAAATGTAAATTGAGCTCTAAAGGCGAAGAAAATGAAAAAACAAAACAAAAAACAAAGTCATATTCAAATTATAGGCTTTATAATGTTTTTACTAATGCTATTACATGTTTTGAAGGTCTTGTTTAAGCAACATTTAGAAGCAGGGTACATAACAAAACATGAGTAAGATGGATTTTCAACTTCTAGGTATATTGACATGATTGATAAGCGACGTTTCGGCCTAGATGCTAAGACCGTTTTCAACCAATGATTACAAATCAGTTTACCATTAAAGTCTATTCTGTTGAGATTTGTAATCATTCCTTGAAAAACGGTCTTAGCATCTAGGGTGAAACGTCACTTATAAATATATCTATAAGTTAAAAATCCATCTTAGTAAATTTTTTGTTTTGTTTTGAAGGATTTCTGGTTTTCCACTGACAGCAAATTAAACTGAACTACTGTAAGTAAAATGAACAGTGGACTTCATGTTACATTTGATGTAGTGACAATAATTGACCTTTAATAGATTACAGAAAAATGAGACTTGGCGGTGTAGACCTATTTTTTTTAAAAGTTGCCTAAAACACTGCAGATTATGACTTTCTATATTAGCAGTATTTGCAAGTAGAATACATGTCTGTGTTGAATTGGATATCAGAATGAATAATATTAAATACAGACTAAGTAA
>JAVFBZ010204958.1:0-13517 GCA_032466195.1 Katharina tunicata
CCAATTTTTAGAACAATCCTAACATTATTGACAGAGAAATAGTCCATTTAGTTAGTGTTACATCAACAACAACAAGAACAAAAAGAACAACAACAAAAGTGCCAACAAGAGAGTGAGTGAGATCTAGACCCCGTTCACCACAGGGTAAAAAGATTTACAGGTGGTTGGGTTGAGCCTCCTGTGCCCTGGGGTTCTCTGAATAAGGGTACCAGAAAGCAGATTTGTTGTGGTGTTCAGTTTTCATCCACTAAATATAATGTGTCATTCAGTGGTTTTCTTTACCAATTGGCGAATGGTTGGTAGGAGCATCCCGTGCCCCTGGTGCCCTGAGCTAAGGACCACAGGATGCAGATTTGTTGTGGTGTCCTGTTTTGTTATGTAAATGTTTTGTACTGTCTTGCATGTTACCAGCGTCGTTTACGGTGGTTGGAACTGGTTTCCTTCACTGATTGGGCTGGCACGCAGTTATATAAGTGAAATAACATAGAGTATAGTGTAAAAGCCCAATCAAACAAACAAACTTTACCAATTGGACTAAAATGCTGTCATATGAAATTTGACATTTTTTTGATATAGCTACGATGTACGGCCAATCATCTCTACAGTGGAAGCAGGTCATGTAGTAATAAGTGTAAGTTAGTAAGCCTTGACAGAAAAGACAATACTTCACCACATTACATGTACCAGCTTCAAAAAAATCACTGGCCATTTAAGACTCAATACCCTATAAGTTTAAAACAACCTCGACCCGTCCAGATTTTTTCTTCTTTTCTTAAACCTGCTTACTATTCATATAGCCAATATAATCTTGGAATAATTTTGGAATGACAAGCCCTGTCGAAAAATTGAAATCGCTTTTTAAGTGTGAAAAAAAAACCTGACTTACATTTTCTTCGGACTTCATTGCAAATATATGTTGATCAGCCGCTTGATTTAAAGCTGATTTACTGGATAGTCCTGTTCTAGAACTAAACAAACTGAAGTGAAGCAAAAATGTACAAATTTGACCGGGTAGCAGACTAAAATGTGGGTAATCTGACATAAAGTAGAGCATGTGAGACCTATTAGGCTAAATAATGCCCAAAGACACAAAGAGGTGTTCTATGTTTATGTTCAAAACTGCCGTCGGCAAAACGAACAGAAAAAGAACAGTGAATCAGTGTGAATGTGAATAATCACGCAGAAAACAAAAATGAAGGCCAATGCCATTATCACATCAGCCGCTGATCAGATCATATCATCTTTACAACCACAGACGCTTGTATCTAGATAATAATCGCCGAAAACTCATAACACTAGGCTGGACTAGCCCTCTTATAAGCCCTCTTATACATACAATAGAGGGCTAGTCCAGCCTAGTGTTATGAGTTTTCGGCGATTATTCTCTAGATACAAGCGTCTGTGTTACAACACAACTGTTTTAACACATTACTTTAGACTACTGTGTATTGACATTAAATGTCTAGTAGAGATCGACACTTTACTCGACAAAATAAAACATTTTATTAATCAGCAGTTAATAACCATTGTAAATGCTTATCAAAATGAATGAAGAAACCAAACACGAACGTGTCGTCACGCCACAATGCACACCAAAGCAGACGATGTCATGTGATAAAGTATTATATAGCCATCTTTTCGAAAGTATATGGTCGTTATTCATTTAATTTCTTACGAATCGAACCTGAATATAAAATGTTAATTATATTAATTAAAGATATTTGTTTAACACAGGCCTATTAGCTTATTGCAAATTCAAGTAAACCCCCAAATAAACGGAAGGAGTATGAGTTTATTTTAAGCCGCTGAACGCACGTAAAGATGGCGGCTGGTTTGAATAACACTGGCAAGTTGATGAACGTGAAGGAAAACCCTTCTTTCTATTCGTGCAGTTTTTACATTTTTGCAGATCTCGACATTTAGTTTTGTTGCTCGTCGATATTCTGTACATTTGTGGACATACGTTTAATTTTAACCCACCAGATTTATAATTTTTGACAAAAGTTTATATGAACGGCGTGTTTTTTAATTTGACATGTCTGGGCAAGTAGAGGTTTGTAGCTTAGCTGCTAGCCTGCTATGCTCAGTTGATACAGGACTGTGTCTAGTCTGTGAACAATACATACACTCAAATCACTAACTCATTGATTGTTTTATCCATGTGGTGTTCTTCCGTAATTAATGATACTCTCATGGGTCGCGCCCCGGACCTGTTGGTTGAGCATTGGGATGCTGAATCCAATGTGATGACGTGACAGTCGGGTAGTCGACCTTAGGTATACCATTACAGGGAGATTTCAGGAGGATGAGACTGCTTCAGTTTACCTTGGCAAAACTAACTTTGGCTTAGTTGACAGTTGACATTTAATGTTATTGCTATAAAAAAGATCGCTTGCTATGAGCAAGGACTTATATTGAAAGGATTTGCAACGGACAGTACATATAACGCGATATCCGCACCTCGTCGTGATTTCGCCAAATCCATCTTCAGACGGGTGTACTTGCAACAACATTACCAATTTCTCGCACTCAGTATCCATAAATCGATAAGATTTTGTCAATACCATTCATCCTAAATTGTTGTTTGCTCAATCTGTCTATGAACATATATAGTCATATTGAATTTTTTCTTAAAAAAATAGGTATGCAAAGTTTCATAAGTTTTTAAGCGTTCTATAGTCCCTGGTAGTGGAGTTTGAGTTGGGCAAATTTAGGCTGTGTTGATGGATTCCCCTCAGGCCCTCTAACTAATTTCTAAAAATTTAAATTTGTGTGAATAAAAATTCATTCCAGGAATGTTTAGGAATGCAGTCATCAGTCAACTTACTCCTAACTGTTTATGTGTTTGCAGATTTGTCTAAAAACATGAACCTGTTGCCGCCATCGGCCTTTAAAAGTAAACGGTCAGGTGACCCTTGGAAAGAGTTGGCTCGCACAACAGGGGAGCTAATCAATCTCAGATTTGAAAATCAAGAGCTTCGGTGAGAAAGATAATTTTGAGTGGGCCATAAGCATAACCTTAATCGAACAATTATAATCGTGGTGTTCTGTCTTGTAAATGTATTGTAGCCTCTTCTATTTTGCCAATGTAACTAACAGTGGTTTCCTTTACCCATGGGGCTGGCATTTCATCAGCTACATGTAAGTGATATAACTAAGTACGATGTAAAGCCACAATCAATCAACCAAACCTAGGATGTATTCTCAATCTTTGGGAGCATCTTTTGTTGTTGTACATGTACATGTCTAGAAAATTGTCTCTGACAATTTATCTCGAACAAGAGATGATTTAACAGTTTTAATAAGTGGATAATCCTGTGCCAGTGTGAATACTCTTGACAAAAAGTGAATTTAAGCGAGGTGCTTAACTAATCATTTGACAATGGCCATGTGGCTAAGGGCAGTATGTTTCCAGATTATATTTATGCTGTCATACTTAGCATTGGAGGAACATTATCTTTCCAACAGTGATAACACTTAAGTGACTTTACGCTTTTAGGTTGTGTTAATAATCTGTTGGAATACACTGCCGTCATATAAGTGAAATAGGCTTGAGCACGGCATTGGACACGAATCAATCGGTTGAAAATGCGAACAGCAGCGTTTTTATATGACAACTTTGGTTTCAAGATGTTTGTGTGGCAACCACTGAAACAGTTTATCAATTTGTTCATTGCTGGATTTTTTTTTTATAATTTTGTTTAAATGTTCAACCTTTAAGTTTTTAAAAATTCCTTATATTTGATAGCTTTTTTCTGTTTTATTTTTTTATGCAAAATATGTAGACATGAACAGAAGCCAAAACAACCAACTGTGGACTTTAAAGAGGTTAGTTATTTTGTTTGTAATTATTCTTTCCTTATTCCTATTCCTTGTGTTTTTTCTTTCTGGTGGACTGGGATAGATAATCACTAAGCCAAGGTTATCTCCCATGCATGCCACCGGTTGGCTAGGAGAGTTTTCAGACTCATACAAAACTTTTCTATATAGTTACAAATCCTAAGAAAAAAAAACAACTATTGGTTGCGTTGTAAACACATGTAGCCTGTCAAAAGCTATCATCTCACCGTGACCCAGAGTTTTTGTTTATTTATATTTACACTGAGAGCATATATTGCAAATTTCATTAAAGAATTGGATGACTTTTAGATCTTAAATAATACATGAAGTATTCTGCCTCATGTGCCCTGTTGCTCTCTGATCTAAGGGCCATAGAATGCTGATTTGTTGTCGTGTCCTGTTTTGCGTCCTGTAAGTGTATTGGGACGTGTGTTGCAAGCATCGTTTACAGTGGTTACATGTGTATTCACCATTTGGACTGGCACGCAATCATACATGTATAAGTGAAATAACCTTGAGTTAGTGTACTGCGTAAAACCCAAATCAAACAATCAATCTGAGAGTCGCCCATTTCCAATTTATCTGGATAAAACCTATTGAGACTTTATAAAGTAATACTAATTCTCTGAAACATGAACAAGAAAGACAAATTCACAGAATAGTAGATATTGTTATGCATTGGTTTTAAGAGATTTGGCTTTTTAATTTCCAATACTGAAAGTAGATTTGGATTTTATGAAATTCTGGAGAACAGTTTGTTCAATTGCTTTATTTTGTATGAACATATTTTCAGCAGGAATTTCGAGCAAGAGTAGATGTGCATAAATCATCCTTTGATAAAGACACAACTCGTCATTTAGATGAGCTTATTCAAAGACAGGCAGCGGAGATTACTCAGCTGAAAGAAGAGATGCGCACTGTGCGAGCAGATCGTAAAGAAGAACTTGCAGGACTTGAGAAGGAGATTGTATGCAAAGAGAGAGAATTCACCCGGACAAAATCCTCTCTGCAAGATGAATTAAAATCAAAAGAAGATTACTATGAAAACCAGGTAACCAGGTTGTTTTGGAGGCATTTAGAAGTTGGAGGTCATAAATAAGATGAGACATGTATGGATTACAACTTCTTGTTTATTTGGGTTACGACGTTTCGGTGTAGTTGCTAACACCGTTATCAAGCATATGGTTAACAGTTGAACAATTTGACATATATATACAAATGATTTGGAGTGTGAAGCCAATTGTGTATTCTATATACAATAATTCTTAATAAGGGTTGTAGAAGTAACATGGTATGATAGGTACTATGCAATGAAAACAAGAAACAATTTACGGACAGTGTCTATGGTGTTAATGACTGTGTAGAGAGAGATATAATTGCTGAGTAGGCTGTAGGGATTATGAAGCCCTGGTTGATCTGTGGCTTGGCTCTACGGATTTCAATAGCTTCCATTATTTACCATTGGCATTTAGCATAGTTTTCAATGTAGTTCCACTGGAGAATACGCTATCAATGTTCATTTTGAATAGCAAACATAATAAACCCGCTGGTAAATGTAAAGCATGTCTAACATATTTAGTTATTTTTTCATGAACATTTGGCACATGTAGTCTCTTGTGTCCTGGTGCTCTCTGAGCTGAGGGACATCAGAAGGCTGATGTGTTATTGTTTCCTGTTTTTGTTTTGTAAATGTACTGTGGCGTCTTCTGATTGCTAGTGTTGGTTAGGATAGTTTCCTTAGCTGATTGGGCTGGCATGACATCATAATAGTGAAGTAACCTTAAGGACGGCATAAAACCGTAAAGAAACATCTGACACATGTAGTTTGTGCAAGCTTCTTGCTCCTGCATGCTCTCATGTCCTAGCAAGAGGGATAACTCAGCTGGGTTTTCTTTGGTGATGTCTGTAAATGTCTTAACTTTCTTTTATCACACTTTTGTTCTTGTCTTATATCTTTGCATTGTTTGTCATATTACCATTGATTAGGTGGCTGTTTTTTCACCTAAGGCTTGTGAAATAAGTTAAATAACTTCAAGTCCCCCTGTGGACCGTAGGTATATACGGGAAGTTTCTGGGTGGCTGCAGCGATTGCAGGTTGGTTTTTATGGGGTTTATTATCGATACACCAGCAATGCAAAGTCGTCATATAAGTGAAATACTCTTGAGTACAATGTTAAAGACCGATCAAATAAATTAACCAAGTACTGAGTAAAGTCCCCTGATAACGTCCAAATCATCACATGAGGAATTGTTTATATTATTTCAGGTAGACCGATTAAGCTTTGCCCATCAACAAGAAGTGGATGGTTTGGTGGACAGAATTCAGAAGTTGAGTTCTGAGCTAGAGGTCCTACAGACAAACAACAGCCAACAAATAACAGATTTAACATCCCAGTTGTCAGCGCTGACGGAAAGTAGCCAGTCGACTATATGTTCTTTACAAGAACAGTTAAGGTATGTATGAGTAATATAATGTTCAGATTATTCATAAACTTATTATGAGTTTGTTTGACTGGGTTTTTATGCATACTAAAATGAAGGTGTGCCAGTCAATAGTCCAGGAAATCACCACAACAAACAAGGTATCCACAGGATAATGGCAGAAACAAACAGGACTCCACAACAAATGGTCTTCATGATGCCTCTAATATCAGAGAGCACAGGAAGATCTTATCTGCCGCCCAAACTGATTATACGGGTAAGGTATCAGATGCACTACCTCAGAGTGATTGGGTGGGAGACTCCTGTGCCCTGGGCAGCTGGCTAGGTGGGAGCCTCCTGTGCCCTGGTGCTCTCTGAGCTAAGGGGCACAGGGTGCTGATTTGTTGTGGTGTCCTGTTTTGTTAATGTTATGTAAATGCTTTGTCCTGTCTTGCATGTTGCCAGGTGGTTTGTCACCAATTGGGCTGGCACGCTGTCATATAAGTGAAATAACCTTTAGAACGGCCTAAAACCCCAATCAAACAAATAAACAAACCCACTGGGTGCCCTGAAGCTCTATTTGCAAAGGAGAAACCGGTGTAAAATGTTGTGTCTTGTTTTTTGTTCTGTTAGTGTATTATGTCACCTTCAATGTTGCCACTGTCGTTTTTTGGTGGTTTCCTTCACGAGTGGGATGGCACACCGTAATAAGTCAAATAACCTTTAGTCAGCATAAAAACACAATCAAACAAAAACAAGCAATAATCATTACCCATGTTAATGCTTTGTTGTGAAGTTTTATTTTTTTCAGATTCAAGTGATTATCAATATTAAATACATGTATCTATATACAAATGTGATTTTATCTTTGTTTTCAGCAAAAGAAACGAGACTTTACGTGAATTGGAAAGTCAGATTTTCAAATTGAAGAAATATGTCGGTGACTCAGAAAAGGGTCCCACGCCTGTTGAGGTTTGGAAGAAAGACAAAGCCACTCTGGAACGGAAAAGAATGGTATGATGATGGTTGATTATTTCACATTTGACCTTTGTCCTTTTAATTAAAAGGACCAACTCTGTTAATTACTTCCCTAAATCCTCAACAAATTCAACTCGCTTACCATTTAGCAAACTACGTAATATGCATGATAAATTCAATAAATTACTTAAAACTTGTACCCTCTAGTTTCAATTTGTTCAGGATTTTGGAGTATATTTTGTTGAGTATATAACAAGAAATGAGGGTAAAAAGTCAATGTGTCTTGACTACAGTATTAGACACACTATGTAAGTCTTGAGGGTAGCATTTTCACGACACTGTGTTAATTTTCAGAATTAATTAATAAGATCAACTACCATAATCTTCATGGATTTTTGTAAAATTGATTCAGTAAATATTCCAATAAAATTTTGTTTAATAATATCAATTTTTTTTTTACACAAAAAATTCTAGTAGGAATGTATCTTGAGTTCAAAAGTTTGTCTTTAAATTATCCACTGTCATAACCCTGGGTGAAAGTTGTGTGTTCCTTTGAACAGATTCTTTAATAGCTGGTTGTGGGTGTCTGGGCGGGAGCGTCCTGTGCCTTGGTGCTCTCTGAGCTAAGGGGCATCAGGAAGCCGATTTGTTATGGCGTCCTTACCTTGCCCGGTGGAATCCTTGTCTGTTGCCAGTGTTGTTGAGGGTGGTTTATTTCACCCATTTAACTAGGACACTGTCATATGAGTGAAATAACCTTAAGTACGGTGTAGAACCCCAATAAAAAAAAATAACAAACAGTTCTTAATAGCTTTCAGAACCATAATATGATAAACATTCTCCAGGATCATGTATCAAGATTAAATTATTTAAGTGTTCAATTTTTGTTTCCCCTCATATCTATTAATTAATTTGTTAATTACTCATTCTTTACTCTTATTATAAAGTAAAACAAAATGTGATAATTTTATTATTAGGAGCTAGAGACAGAAAGAGAAGGTTTAATGTCAACTGTACAACTGTTAAATATCCGTCTCAGTGCTAACAGTGAGATCCTCAGTCTGCAGGAGAAAGAACTATCAAAGGTAAAAAGTATTCATATTTTTAGACTTTCTTGTTTATTAGTCTCAGTGTATTGTTCTTGTTCAGTTTGCTGAGTCCTTGGCATGTTGCCAGCTCGTTTAAGGTGGTTTCCTTCACTGATTGGGCTGGCACACTGTCATATAAGTTAAATAACCTTGAGTACGGTGTAAAACCCCAATCAAACAAACAAAACAAACTGAGTCCTTAGCATAGAACATAGAGCGCAAAGAATTTAGCATCGAACATATTCAGCATTGTCTGACCTAGTATTGACTTAATGTACAGGTGTCAACGTCCTCTGGATAAAAACTGTTTGTTTCCAGATAGCATTTATCATGTCACACGGGCGGCTGGGCGGGAGCTTTCTGTGCCCTGATGTTCCCTCAGATAAAGGGCATCAGGAAGTCGATCTGTTAAGGTGTCCGGTTTGTGTCCTTTACATGTACTGTTGTGTCTTCCGCGTTGTGAGCATCGTATAGGGTGGTTTCCTTCACCATTTGGTCTGGCAGTAGCCCCAATCAAATAAAAATGGATCCTGCTCTCACGCTCAAATTAACACTTGAAGAATATCATGTTTTCAACACAGCTAACACTCAACGTGACTTCAGTTTTTGGTTGTATATTTGTCACTTTTGGAATCCACTACTTGAAAAAACCTTGACACCATTCAATCAATTACATAATTATGACATATATATAGTTTCTAGTGAACCATGCCAGACTGAGAGCAAACTGTAATCAAACTTTTATTAACCAAGCTGTAATCCATGCATATGAGCCCTGCTTGTGTTTTGATATTTTTGTTCGTTATTTCTAGGCGAAGGTGGAGAGCTTCGACAAAACAAAATTAGAATCTCAGCTGGTTACCAGGTAAGTTGAGGTTTTAACTTCCATGAAATGAACCATCTACATGTAGCTAAGGGCAGTATGGTTCCAAATAACATTCATGCTGTCATCCTTAGCACTGGTGGAACATTATCTTTCCAGCGGAACTTTTAGTTGATGTGCCGCTTAAATGTATATTAAATATATGTAAATATATGAATGTAATATATGAGTGAGATACCCTGGAGCACATCTCTACATGTTTGTACTTTGTAACATTCAAAACTTGACACCCTCTAGCTAAGGGCAAAATGTTTCGAGCGAACGGAAAACTAAAATTAAAACGGAAAACTAAAATTGGTCAGAAAACAGGGTTGTCTGGTCACCCTACTGTACGAGTATGTGGTATGTAAAAATACAGGATGTACGTTAAATTGGGGTAAGATATATGTAAGATTTGTGCTTGTGAGAAATTTTACAGTTTTTTGAGAATACTAATTGGCCCACATGTCTGTTTCATAAATATTCGGTCTTGGCTAGTCCAAAGAGGTCAGACGATAATTTTTGAGTAATTTGTTTCGCTGTCAGACATCATAAAATTTCAGAAAAAAACAAATGTTTGAACCACTCTGATTACAGCTTCACCAGCATGATTTAATCTCTCAGAAAGTGACTTTTCTATGGTTTGTTTGTTTGTTTGTTTGTTTGATTGGTGTTTAACGTCGTACTTAAAGGTATTTCATTTATATGATGACGGATTCTCCACTACTTAATCTATTCTACTCAATACGGTGGAAAACCGAGAGGAAACCTCGTAAAAACCGCCCCCGCGATTGCCGAAGTCACCTCGTGTGGCTCCCTCATATACCTCAGGTCCACTGGGAGACTTGAACCCGTGCTGTACATCGAAGGAGGATCTGCAGTCAGACGCGCTTATCACTGAGCCACGGCGCGTGCCCCTTTTCTGTGGTATGAGTGAAATGACCGTAAGTGTACTTTTAAGCTTCAATCGTCAGGCAAATCAACATGTTTATGTTTTTATGTACTTTTAAGATGGAGAGAAAAAGTCTATGCTTTACTGGTACAACAGAAGTCAGCTGATATTGTCTCCAAAAACGATTTTCAAAACTGGAAGGAAAAGGTAATTTACATGTTTATTTTAAGTAGATTCTATGCAAAGCAAAATAAACAAAATACATACATGTATACGATTTAAAATGCTGTTTTGTACTTTAAATTACATGTAATCTTTATAACTACAGTAAAACCTGTCTAAACCGACACCTCAGTATACTGAGATCTTGTCCAAACTGACATTGTTACTTTTACTGGTCCGATCTCTTTATAGTGTGTAATCTGACTGTTTTCTTGCTCCTATGACTTTTGACACAATATTTTGACTGTATATACAAATTGTCTATTGTTTTCTCTTTTCATATATATAATAATATTAGCTGTGTGAGAAGTCAAATTTTTTACTTTAATAGTTTCTTTGGATATCATAAGATTTTAAGAATGACAACTTCTGGTACATTTCTTGCGCAACGTTTTGGTCTAGTTGTTACATGTAGGAGCGTTTTGAGACAATGATAACAAATCTCAACCAAACATACTTTTTAAAATGTGAAAGAACAACTTTATTAATTTGCTTTGGTTACTTGCGTTATGGCGACGTTAGAATGACGTCCTAGCAACGACTGCGGCAACCGGAAATATGGCAGAAGTTGTCATCCATATGGTGTAAAGTTACTCGAAGTATCTCAACTTCTATATGCCTCTAAAAGACGATTGGGGGTGGTTGGGTGGGAGCTAACGGGCATCAGGAAGCTAATTGTTGTGATGTTCTGTTTTTCATCCTGTAAATGTATTGTGACGTCTTCTATTCTGTCACCTTTGTTTTTGATGGTTTCATTCACCGAATGGGCTGGCATGCTGTTTTATAGGTGAAATAACCTTAAGTATAGCAGAAAACCTCAATAACAAACAAACTAAAAGAAGATCTGAGATGGGAGTTATTTTTAACAGAGGAATGTAGACAATGACAATGTAGACTGTATTTCAGTTTTTTGCTAATAGTTTTTTATGATCCATACGCTTAATATCCTGTGTTTTATTTTTCTTTGTGGTGTATAGTTAAAGAACACTGAAGCCAGGTTGGATTCCTACAAAAACCAAATAGATGTCATGACTCATACTCTATCAGATAAAGACGCTCAACTTGAAATTGAGAAAAAACAAAACAAGGTAAGAATTTGTATTTATTTTGAATTTAACATTGTATATGATAAGCGACAGATGACATTTTAACTAGGAAATATTAAAGTGTGTCCACAAAGTATTATGTGGGTGGTTCTGTTATGTGTCCTGTGGCCTCCATGTTTGTCGTAGGTGTCATTTCGGTTGGATTCCTTTACCCATTGAGCTGGCATGCCTTCAAATGGGTAAATAATATCCAGTTATGGCCTTTTGGGAGGCCTATACAGAGTTATACAGACCCAGAGAAGTAGATGAGGGATAGCATGTATTACTACTTCAGTTCTGTATAACTTGGGCTGGTACGCTTTCATATGAGTGAAATAACCTTAAATGCAGCATAAAACCCCAATCAAACAAACAAAGAAAACCTTCACCCATTGGGCCTACATATGAGTAAAATGAGCTTAAACGGGAACTTTTACTACGTTTTTTGTGCGCTGTTCACCTGGGGATTTATAATTATTGTTTATTTTATTTACAACCACCCTCAAGGTTTTAATAATCCTCACACAAATTACTCATCACAGAAAGGGCTCTCTCTACTTCAAGCTATGAATTACACGTATGGGTAACTTGTTTGCTACGGGCGGGAAATTTGTTAACGTCCATACATTTCTATACAATTTCCTAACCTTTGCAGACACTTTTTAAACACAAGCTAAAGTTCCGAGCCTCTACGCATACATCATCAAATCTCTCTCTCTCACTTGATTTATTTATTGAAAAACACAAATTACAACATTTCCGCAGTTGGCAAACAACATTTTTAAATGTGTTTTGTTGTTTGAAAGTAGAATTTTATTTATGATCACTCCCTTTTAAGTAGTATGACTTAAAATCCCAATTAAACAAACAAGTCACATATATACATGTAGTCACTTTATGAATATGTTTTTCTACTGTCTGTTGGAAAACCCTGAAAGAGAAGTGAAAAGTGAGACAAGCAATTAGCTATATAACACACCGTTTACTTCAAAGATTTGTTTTTTAGATCGTTTATTTCTATGTAATATAGTCTTGTTGTTCTTTCTTAAGGCTTTACAAGAGGAATTAACCAGTGCTCAACAAATAGCTATAACCTTGGATGACCAGCTTAATAACAGCTCACAGAATGTTGTACAGTTAGAAGAAGCCTTGTCCAAGTAAGTAGCTTATATCTGTTAACTTTCATAGCTATAATAGCCTCCTGTGCCCTGATCAGTTAGCTGATTTGTTGTAGCATCCTGTTTTGAGTCCTGTCCTTGTCCTGTGGCTTTCTTGTCTGTTGCCAGAGTTGTTGAGGGTGGTTTTCTTCAGGGATTAGGCTGGCACGCCATCACCTAGGTGTACGGCGTAAAAACAATCCATCACTTGTTGTTTCCTTGCTGTATTAGGTCACATCGGTTATGGTTATACCGGGGTGCTCAGCACATATGTCTGTAAATAAAAGACAAAACCTAAAGTTGTCGAGCTGGTGGTTGGGTGAGAGCCTCCTGTGCCCTGGTGCTACATGTAAGGGGCACCCGGAAGTCGATTTGTTGTGGTTTCCTGTTTTTTGTCCTGTAAATGTGTTGTGATGTCTTCGTTGCCAGTGTCATTTAGTGTGGTTTTCTTCACCGATTGGGCTTGTACGTCGTTGTATGAGTGAAATAACATTAAGCATGGCATTAAACCCCAACCAATCTATCAATCGCTATTATTCAACTGTAATCTTGAGTAATATTCAACCATTACTTAATTGATTGAAACTTAAATAATATAAAAATATTATTTAATTTATTAAAACTTAACAAACCTACCACTATTTAACATATTTAAAGCTGAACGAATTAATTCCACTAATTCAGGGGCATTATAGTATAACAGTTTGGTTTGGATTTTCTTAGTTTCAGCAATTTCTTTTCAAAGATAGAAACCACAACCCAATCTTCTCTCGACACGCTGAAGACGTATGGACAGAGGGTCAGCTTTGCTAGCGGCAGAGTTGAAATGCTGCAAGGTGGGTTGTTTAATCAAAGGTTTGTTGTGTCGTCCTCTGTGAGTCCTGACCTCGTCCTGTGCTGTCTGGGCTAAAGGGGCATCAGGAAGCTGTATTGTTGTGTCGTCCTCTGTGAGTCCTGACCTTGTCCTGTGCT
>JAVFBZ010204980.1:2117-13516 GCA_032466195.1 Katharina tunicata
CTAAAAAAGTTATGTTGTTTTAGTGTTTTAGACTCTTAAAATCTGCTGTAACATACCGTTCAAGAATAATGAATTTCTGATTTTACAACTTCCACAAACATTTTACAGATTTAAACAAATTTATATTTTCTGTAAATCCCTGAATCTCCCCAAAAGCAAAATTGTCATTTGACCGCCATATATTATTTCAGAGTCATTTACATAGCTTCCAAAGTTATAACTTCATGGTTGAAATTTTAGGTGATTTAGGGTACCTGTAGTGCAAGGCACAACAAAACAATCAGGTTTCTGTTTTCTCTTAGTTTGAGTAGAAGCAAGGAAAGAGGAACATCTAAACAACCACCTGCAGGTCAAATTTCATTGACTAACCTTAACTTCTCTAAGGTCCTATCCGTGGAGGTCTTCAACTTCAGAGACAGTTGATATATAGAGGATATGATGAGATTGTCATAAGACTAGAAACAAAGATTAAGAACATACACAATTATTATTTATTAACTATATCATTCATAACTATAATATATATATTAAAGTCAGATTGTAGAAAAGGAGAATATAAAGCCCTGATGTCTGTTTTGAGATATAACAGTCTTACTGGTGTGGTCGATCTCATTTAAGGATTTTGATGGGTAAATAAGCAACCAAACCATTATTAATACGGGTCGTGAAATGACCAAAAATGGAACTGAAGAGCAGCCATCCGAGATACTTTCATTGTTTTGTTATTAAATTTGTTTGATGCGTGTTTTACGCCGTTCTTAATCTTATTTCGCTCATACGATACGTTCAAGCCCAATTGATGAAGGAAACAACCCTAAACGAAACGAGCTTGCAACACAGAAAACACCACAATACATTTAGAGGAGGAAATACAGCCACTACAACAAATAGGCTTCCTGACGCCCCTTAGCTTAGAGAGCACAGGATACTCCTGTCAAACTACTTTGTTATTTGACAATTCAAGTCAATACAATACAACAAATTTAAACCTGACAATATGGAACAATGTTAATTTAAAACACAAAATGGTATGCGTTTATACATAAAATTATAAAGTATGGACAACATAATCAGAGATGCTTCAGAAGAAGCCGAATCAATAAGTTACTGTTCAATTTTAAGGAGGGCTTATGGTTAAACAAGCTTTCTAGTCAAGAAAACACTATCAAACAATAAAGATTCAGATTTGTGAACAAGGAAAATGCAAACTATGAAGACAGAAATGTAAAACTATACTAAACATCATGCGCCAGTAGTGTTATAGCATACTGTTATTGGTGATAATCACTACAACAGGTGAGTCAAACAGGTAACAATGTTTACAAACACAACTGTTAAAATACAATTTTAATGAACATTTACTGCACAAAAAGAAACACTAAAAATTCCACATTCCATAACACCTGTTCAAAAAATACCACGAAAACCTGATGGAATAAATTGTTTCAATTGTAAACACTCAGATCTTGTTTAAGCGACATTTAGAAGCTGGGTACATAACAAAAACATGACGACTAAGATGGATTTTCAACTAAAAGTTTGTCCAAAAACAATATAAACATTATTGGGAATGTACTTGTTATCGTTTGGGTATATGTATATGCTGGGACGTTGATTGCAACAGTTTTGAGAAA
This sequence comes from Katharina tunicata, assembly GCA_032466195.1. NCBI lineage: Eukaryota > Metazoa > Mollusca > Polyplacophora > Chitonida > Mopaliidae > Katharina > Katharina tunicata. The sequence goes on from JAVFBZ010204980.1 coordinate 3,752, forward strand.
GTTTAGTCATCCCTGGATAACTTCTTTGAGTGTCATTTAGAAGCTGGTAGGTATAGAACACAGACATATTGTTATATATTACAACTTCTAGGTTTATTAGCACGCAATGTTTCGGTCTAGATCCTAAGACTGTTATCAAGCATATGGTATGACAATCAAACAATAGGTTTAATAGCATGCGACGTTTCGGTCTAGATCCTAAGACAGATATCAAGCATATGATATGACAATCTAACAATATGTTTATTAGCAATAGGTTTATATCCATAACAATGTGCCTGTGTTCTATCGCTGGATAAGTTGTACAATATTTCATGGACTGTGTCACAAATTTTTCTCCAAATCTTTATACAGTATTTTCAAAATTTCTTCCCAAGATTTCAATCGAACTGTTGTTACTACTATGGTTAAATGATTTTCCTGGGCTGTGTGTTGCCATGACCTGTGATGTCAATCTCACGCTATTTGTAGACCAACATAACAAACCAGTCTATGTATCAAATACTTCTATTGCTACTTTTTTTAACTCAATATTATTTTATTTTCATCATCACTTGTTGTAGCCAACAATTTGATTAAAAGCTTCGCTGGAATATATGAATAGCTTGGTCATAAAGAAGCACCATTTTGTGGAGTGATATTGGGTAATCTGCTGTACATTATTCTGCCATCATCGGGCAAAATGCAGCTATATTAAGGTTAAATATGCATCGCAAATTCAACAAATTCTGATGGCCTCGATTTTAGAAAGTTTTGAAGTTTGTTCATAAGTAAAAACCGTATAGCCGCTGCTAAAACAAGGGCAATTTACCTGTAATTGCCACAAGAGGGCGCTATTCCAGACTGTGAAATCAAGTGCTTATAATAGCTGGATCGAGTCTGAACCTTCATATTAACACTGATTAGTTCATGAGAAAATAAGTCACAACTCAGAAGTTGGAGATAATGGCGGAACAAATACACTGTACTATCTCTGGATGTTAAATACAAGTAAAACAAGTAAAACAAATTTGTACTGTTTTTGGAATTGGAGTCTTTTCAAGATCAAATTTTGTACCAAATAGCGATAAAGGGAAAGATGTAATGTGTGTTCCAGCGGGAAGTGGCAAATCTATTTTGTACAATGCCCTATCTTTTTGAGTCCATAATTTGTAGGCAGTATGCACCGAAGCCCATCATTATCATTGTGTCTCCTCTTGCGAGCTCCTATTTATCGCAAAGTTCCTACTTTTTGCTAATGGTTGCAAAATGGAAGCCATCAGCACAATAATTCCCCAAGCCCTTAAAGGTCTTAAAGTTACTTTCAACAGATGTTCAGACCCTTTGTGTATACAGATCGCAACATGAAGCATCAATTGCAAACGGAACACACTTGTAACCCAAACAACAATTCATAGCACCCTGAACAAAAAAAGGCAACTGTGGGTATATAGTTAAAAAGGAGAGCTTCTCATAGTGATTGACTAGACTTGTACATTTAAATTGCAATTGGACAAAAATATAATGTTTTTGAGTACCAGTATCTATTTAAACAGGTGTCATGGAAGTCAGATCTCACAAATAGGTGTTATGCTGTTATGCTAAGTCCTAAATGATGAAACTCTTGTTTAGAAGACAAAGAGAAAGGGAGTCAGATCGAACAGGGTTTGATGACAAATTCAGCCTAACGACTATGATACAATGTAGCTGGTTTGAACAATACTTTATTTCCTTGATAAAGAAAACCAGATTGGTGAACCGGCTTTATGGCTTATAACTGGAGGGATAGAGATAGATGACAAACCTGAGAGTAGGGCTCAGTGTGATGTCTCTCTGACAGTCGAGGTACAGACTTGGCAGAGTGTAAATCGTGAGTGTTGTTGTTAGCACGACGGGATGGTGGAGAAATAGGGGATGAGGACGGTGATCTGCTTTTAGGCGGAGGGGTGAAAGCCGATTTGTAAGGCCTCAGACCTAACATACCATAACATACAGGAAGATCCTAAAAACAAAATCAACACAAAACAAGAACAACTAAAGATAATGAAAACCAGAAATTATGTGACGAAAAAGAAGATAACAAAAACATCAAGAAAGTAGAGAAAATTAACAAAAGGAAATTAGCCCAAAGAAAAAATAGAAAAATAGATATTTGTTGCAATTGTCCAACACCATGGAATCATGCAAAAGGTGGATAACATGTACCAGTATAGTAAAGATATAATAAACTCGACAGAAAGGTACTGTAATGACCATCACCAATATAATCAAGCAGACATCATAATCTAAAGTCAATATATGGGATGGTTATACTGTAGAGTTTTAATCTTTTTTATTTTATAACCAAAAATAAAAAAAAATTGATTTGAAGAAAAATACATATTATATCCTTAACCTATAGAGGAAGATATGATGGAGAAAAAAATATTAACAGATACATCAAATAATTCAAAAATAATAAATGCTTTGTTTGTTTTTTTCATTTGGGTATTACGCCATATGTGAGGTGTTTAAACAAAACAAAAAAAAACAGAAGATATTGTTGAAATAGCGGAAGCATGAAAATTCTACAAAAACACTCACACAGAGCTCTCTTTCTTATGGAAAATAGATAAAAAGATTGTCCTCAAAGTGCAGATTAATATGTTCAGAAAGCATACAATACACAAAGTTATCCATTACCACCATGCATGTAAAAGTGCTTAAGGTTTAAGAGGGAAGGGAATAAATTGTCCAAGATGACAATCTTGAGAGGATTATATAAGTTGGTAAAAAGGACAAACTATTAATAAACTCATTCTATTAAAAGCAAATACCGTAAGTCACGCAAAAGTACGTCCGGGACAGATTAACGTAAAAGTTTGTCCTCGGCATACATCAGTAACTATGGCTATTTACCCCCTGACGGCTTGCTAATCACCTACACACAATTGTCTTGATATCTTGAAAACTTTTTCTACTTAGTGTCTATCACGTAAAGACTAGCGCATACAAACACCAGCCAAGCCGTAGCTATATGTACATTGTATATGCTGCCAGCTGATGACATGCAGCCGTCTATCATTTCCTTGTGCATCCCATACATTATAGCTTCCAGTTGCCGCAGTAATGTGATTATGTTTTCATTGAACACGGAATGCACCTTTGATATAATTGAAATAAAGCAGATAAAGTAAATGCAAAACCGTTTTTTTGTTTTTATATTTGCTTGTCAACCTTGAAATTTAAGGTCAAAAACAAAAAAAAAACAGTGGGAATCAATCAAATTGAATGGAAGCAATTTCACAGAACCCCCAATAGCTCCCCTTGTAATTCCAGCCTAGTCCATTATTTTGCCTATTGAGGGAGTAGCATTTGAAATGCTGAATTGAAACAATGTATTGTAGGCGGTAGGATCTATTTCAGGCATCACCATGGAAACTCAGACGTGTCTGTTTTCTCACGCTGTTTGTCTGGCTGGCTACCTGGAGACCTTGCGATGGGTTATGTCATAAAATGCGAGAAATTGATAAATTTGAAGTCCCAATGATAAAACTATTGAATTTTTAAGTTTAATGTTTTCTGTTATGTGGTTAACAATTATTTCAATAAACACCATTACAGGATTAATTTCCGGAAAAAAAGAAATGAAATCATAATATTTTTAAGTATCTTTTTTAAAACCGTCCCAGACACACAATGATTGTTATTTTTATGCTTGGATTAAATCAATTTGTGTCCGTTTGCAAAAGAAGCTATTATAGCGCGTCTTATATAAGGGCATGGTGATATACGAAAACAGCAAAACATTTAATAATGTATTTTTATAAAGAGTAGTCACACTGGCACAGGGATATCTACTAATTAAAGCCTATAAATAATCTCATGTTCTAGATATGTATATAGCAAGCAAAAATATATATTTTTGTATAAATGTAGAGAAAGAAAATTTTGCTTGCCTCCACCCTCCTACGTAAAAAAAAAAAAACCCAAATATTTTTGAAAAATCAAGGACTAAAATAATTGCAGTGTTAATACGGGAGTCCTTACACTGTGCATTTTGTCTTTGATAAACATGTATTCTAAATAGACCCATCACTGAGAAATGGGACAACCTACATGTAGTCGGCCCCTGTGAGTCCTCCGATAATCCTGTTGCCACACGCTAATTGCCCTAATCGATTCTTTGTCTGTTACTTACATAAACACTGGAAATTCGGATTCATAGAATATAGTTTTAAAAAAATGGACGTACTTATGCGTGATATTCGGTATTATATACATTATCTTGTAAATAAGTGTACAGCTGGGGAAAACAGGTAACATTGCATGCACAAATGCAGTGATGGCAGTAAAGCAATTTATTGCAAAAATCTCTAATTATCATGGATTCAGCTGTATACATGTATCACAAGGAATTAGCAGGGTTCTTTCTTCATATTAGATTAGAAATAAAATATAAGTATCGTTTTATGTATGACATTTCAGACCCATTAATTTTTTATTGGTTTCAACTTTCTAGAATTTCATCCAACATTTTAATAAATCCTTAGTCCATCCAAACAACACTAAAGAAATATCCACTTTTTCATACTAGTTTATAAAATAAATACTAATTCAAATTTACATGAATAGCTTTCTGGATGAATGTATGTACTAATTGACTTTTGTGACTCCCAACCACCTCCTCTAATCGTGTCACATATCTATAATATTGTGTCATACATAAACACTCAACCGGAAAGGGAGAAAAATACGCATTTTGCAAGATCTAGGGCTCTTTCTGGAGAATTTGATGGCAAGGTAAGAGAACAACCATAGTTAAGTAAATTGAGGTGAAAAGGGTGTTGATTATCAGTTCCTATGCAAACAGACCATTCACATCTTTGTCAAATCTTTGATTATGGTCTGACATGGTCATATATTAACATTTACAACATTTGCTTGTAAATCTCAGTAAAATTGAAAGCGTGTGTTTGTGTAAAACCTAACAAAACATTGCTTTCTGGGAAATGTCCATTTCTCAAACTTGGTCTGCTATCAGAATATTATAGCTGCATGTATAGTGGATCATTTACAAGCTGAAGGGCATGAATATTATAACAGACTTGGAAATTTAATTTACTTATTTATTTGATTGGTAATTAATATGACGATTTTGGGTTACCGGTCCACAGGGGAAACCTATACCGAGATATAAACTATTACTTTTAAGATCCACGTTAGTATAGCTAAAATACAGCTTTTTTCATATGTTAATTTAAATGCATTTTAGGATGAAAGCAGCCATTAGCAGAAAACCACATTGCTAAGCCATTGTAAATAATGCGTTTACATCAAGCTTGTTGAGTATTAGTAAAGCTGATACAAGAACGTACACAAAGGTGGTAATAAAATATATGTTATTGTTAGTAGCCATAGAGGTATCAACTTTAGAAACCTTTAGTTATATTGACAGGTGTAAATTTATATTGTCAACTACATGTATATCGACATGTCCATTTAAAGAAATAGATTTATTCTGATTGTAGAGGACCAAGTAAATGAACTGCAGTTTTATCATTTCTTCTTTTATTGCCCAAGTCACTAGTCACAAAGAGCATGTACATGTAGATATGTAACTTTAATTATAATAGAGGCTTTTACGTGACTACATCTTGTAGTTGTCTTTACACATTTATTTAAGAGAATTAACAGAATTTGATAAAAGCAAAATTGGTCCACAGGCTGTCTTCACTTAACCATGGCATTTTTCTAAAATGAAATTATGTCACACTTATATCTAAACTTTAAATTTATTGTACAATACTGTTGTTGTATAAAATTTTGTGAACTGTGCAGACATGAGAAGGTTTTGAGTAATTCCTGGAAGATGATCAAAAGCTTTACTCACAGGACTATCCTCTGACATGGAACTGCTGTTCTCATCTCCGCTGTGTCCGGATTGGTCACGAATACTTGACATTGACTTTGCTCCTAGGGATCGAAGAGGTCGTTTGAATCGAGACTCATCAAAATTGTCTGCAGCTTCATTCTGGAGAGATGAATTTAAGTCATCGCTGGACATGGAATCTCCCATAGGTTCTCGTCCCAGAGACTCTCGACCAAATTTATTGAAATCTTCTGGGTTTGTGTACGAGGCAGATCTGGACATCATCTTCAGGCTTCGCTCCACTGATGATTGTTTGGTTTTTGGTACAGCTTGTGGTGGGTTCGAAGATGCTTTAGCTTTTGCCTTAGCTTGAGCCACAGCTTTACGAGGGTCATATTCCTTTCGTCGTTTCCATGCATTTCGTTCCTGAGTTTTGGGAGAATTTGAACGACTGGGTGGCTGAGATCTACTTTTCTGACTAACACCAGTTACTGTCAAGTCCTGCTTTTTTTTTAGATGTGTTTTCAGATCACGGATTTCTTTCTTTCGTATTGTTTCTGGAGTAGAAGTTTTCGAGGTACTAGTGCTCCCAGACATTGTGGACTTAGTACTAGCAGATGATGCTGTACTTTTAGCTGACGTACTCCTAAGACTATGTCTACCTCCATCTTTCCTGGCAAAGTTCTGTTGGCTTGCTGTGGTGTTTTGTTTCCCTTTGTGGGCTATGGCAGCACCCAGACTAGCATCACTCTTTCTGTCCGATGGATAGCCAGTTGAATTCGGTCGAGAGTTTGGTCTGGAGCCTGAACGCCCGGAAACTGGACGTCCAGTGGATTTAGGAGTGCTTGTCGTAACTGATGAAGTTTCAGACTTAGTATGATCTGGAGACGATGAGCTTCCTTCAGCTCTTAATTTTCTCAACTGGAATGCACGGTTAGGCCTGGTCATTGTAATGTTAGCTTTGCCTTTAGAACCTTTCCGTGTTGGCTTTGGACTACTTTCACTGTAATCTGTGCTGGCATCTGAACGTACACTAATAGAATCATTATCTGCGTCACTTAACACATCCGACACAGTGGATCGTTCAGTATCACCGGGCAGACTCAGTCTGCGGTTTAAACTGGCAAGACTAACAGGCGATTCTCGGGTTTTTGGTGTAGTATTTTGCCTAGGTAACTGACTAGGTTTGGGAAGTTGGGTTCTACCCTGGCTAAGTCTTTGATTACCTCGTTTCTGATCCTGTTGTCCTCGCTTTAATCGAGATTTTGGTGCATTGTCTGAATTAACCACAGCTACAGTACTAGAAATATCGGAATCACAGTCTAAATCAACAGTTTCGTTAAGATCCTTGGCACGTTGTCTGGATACCATTCTTGCTTCCATGGCAGCCATGACAGTTTCAGTGTCTCTTAATAGGATTTCAGTATCGATGGAGGCCAAGCTCCTAGCACTTTCACTCCTCACATTATTAACAGGTGTACATTCTGACTGAGAGGACAATGTAGACACATTAGTTAGAGTAGCATCACTTGTTGAACCACTTCTTGTTGAATTTAACTTCATATCATGAGCTATCACTTGACTAGATATTGTAACAGTTTTATCTTTACGGACAGGGGAATTCCAGCCTGAAGGATCTCCCTTGGGAGAAAGGTCTTTTGATCTTTGTATAATATCTGATAATCTTGGACTTGCATCACAGCGAGGACTCCCCTTGTCCGAAGGAAGAGAGGGCAGTTTCCGTCCAGTACCAGGCCTCTTTTTCTGCTGACCACTTGGTGGACGATCTATGGAAATAAAGCACAAAATTAGTTAAAGAAAAAAATATTATGTCCAGATATATTTACTTTATAAACATGATAAACCTATTTATTTGCATTGTATCATCAATAAAGTGTGATTCTACCAACAGCACTGTCAGTATTAAGTAAGATTCATTGATTGGTGTTTAACTTTGTGCTCAAAGGTATTTCACTTATATAACCGCAGTGTATAATTCCAACAGAAGACGACTACTCTAACACAGCCAAAAAATGTAAAGTCACTTAAGTGTTTTCACTGTTGGAAAGCGATGTTTCTCCAGTGCTAAGTATGACAGCATGAATGTTATCTGGAAACATACTGCCCTTAGCCAGAAGGCCTGTATTAAGTAAGAAGGATCAATCATGGGAACCCTGGTTAAATAGTAGTCGACCTTTCAACCCAAATGTTTCTATGATACTTAACATACTGCAAGGTAAACTTTCAAACTCTTGTCAAGTTTATGGTACACTTATTCTGAGAAAGAAAAATGTATTTTCACCAATGTTACAATGTTCAGAATGATAATTTATATACAACATTGTAAAGCTAGATAGGACTAACTAACTTGTTAGTGGTGCAAGGAGTATATGAACTAACTGACCCGCTGGTGACATAGAGTTGATGGAGTTTAAGGAGTCTTTGCTACTTGATGACTTTGTACCATCAGGAGAAGGCTGAGCCTCCTTCAGAAAAGTCCTCTGTTTTAATAAAGGTCCAGGGCCTTCCATCTGATCAACCTAGAACAGAAATTTAGCACTGATTATGATTCTCTTTGCTTCCCTACAATTTTGGGGGAAACACATGTTCCAAAGTCCATTAACAATTATGAAATCTTGAATGGCAACTAGCAAACTTATTAAATTCAGTGTATCCAAGACAACAAGATAGAGGGGTTAAGAATCCAATGCTCCTACAGTTCTTTCACATCACCAATTACAACCAAGAGAAATAACGTCTAAGATCTGGATTACCTTAGATGCTGCACCCCGTTCAGGTTGTTCCGGTTTGTCATAGCCACTGCCAACTTCCACTTCCATGCTACTTAACATGCCACAGTCGGCTCGTTGCCATTCTAGTATGTCTAGGTCCTGTTCAACCTGTTCTAATTGCCCCTCAGATCCAACATCATCAAAATCATGGCTCAAGTCACTGTGAGGGAAGGAATTTGTGTCTTTAACAGGTCTATTCAAACCAACCTGTGGAATGCCAAATACTTTATCAATACTTTGCCGAGCTTCTTTTTCTTCTTTGGCTTGCTCTGTATCATCTAATTCAATAGTATAGGTTCCTGCCTCACTGGTCTGATCAATATTGACGAGAATCTCGTCTCCTTCTTCAGCATCGATCACATTTTCCTTCCCTTTTTGACGCGAAACCTTTCCTCTTGAAAGATGAGGTTCCTGCACAGATTTCTTTGGCTTTAAACCATTAACATCACCATCAGTTTTTTTCAGTTTTGATGATTTTGTAATTTGGTCAATATCATGATGTGAAGATTCCTTATAAAGAGAGTGTTCTGTAACCTGGGGAATGATATCAGAGTCTTTATGGAGGGGTTTTGAATGAGAACTCGTCTCAAACATTTTATCAATGAGAAAAGTAGCAGGGTCTGACAAGGGCACTTCAGCTGACACAGACAAAGGTTTGGTCCTATGGCTACCAGGTTTAGATTTCTTGAACGTTGAGGAATCAAAGATAAGCGATTGCCTCGGTGATTTACCATCAGTTGATTTTGCAGCTGAAAAAGATACATCAGACTTTTATTAGTTTACACATATAAATCAAAAGTAAATAAAAGTAAGTAACAAAATCTGGATTCTTTACATTAAAGTAACAGGCGCACTCAAAAGTTCTGAATTTTGCACTATCACAGAATCTCATGAAAAATTGATATTTTTCTGAAGAAGTACAAGTTGGGGGCTTTCCAATAATTCCAACATCAAATGTGTAGGTCGAAGGAGAGTTTTTAAATAACTAAAAAAATAGAAACTAAAAATTCTGTCAGAATTTAAATGTGTCAGTCTGCTGTCACAGCTCAGACACACTTTGATGTAGCGACGTCACTCCTAGTCAACCGTGTTAGCCACACCCCTTACAAGGTTCAAAATGTTGGCTCGTTACAAACAAGGTCA
>JAVFBZ010205023.1:0-13403 GCA_032466195.1 Katharina tunicata
AATAAATCAATAAATCAATCAATCAATCAATCAATCAATCAATCAATCAATAAACCAATCAATCAATCAACCAATCAATCAATCAATCAATCAATCAATTAATCAAATAACCCCAAAAAAATAACAAAAAAAAAAAAAAAAAATAAGAAAAAAAAAATAAAAAAAATAAATAAATACATATTTCAGAATGGAATGGTTTAACTTCACGACAAAAAATATTTGAAAAGCGAAAAATATTATATATGAGGACCTCTACAACAAACTACGACAAACAAGCTCACGTACCCCAGTGTTATATGGACTTTCCAATACACGTAAACCAGGAACACCCATGAGACCTATTATATCAGCATTTGATAGCTACAAACATAATTGAGCGAAATACCTGGCTGACATACCTGGTAACTGTTACTTTTTCCTATGCTGTTTGGTTATCTGGCTATTCAGTATCTCAGAATTGTGTTATGGCTAGTTTTGATATTTGTAACCTATTCACCAATATACCAGTCCACGTTTCATGGTTTCACCAGACGTCACAATTTAAACGTGCCTTATCATTATCTGTCACTGATACTGCCTTTAAATTTAACAATGACTATTTTGAGCAAATTGATGGAGTAGCTATGGGATCTCCCATGGCTCCCATAATAGTGGACACTTTTATGAACTGGTTTTACCATAAATTCATATACCCTGTTAAATCTCTGTACGATATTAATGTTATAATTGTTCCGTCTACGACACGTTCTTACAATTTGAACAGCCTTCTGATGTTACAAAATTTCAGGACTACCTTAACTCATGCCACCCCGACATCAAAGTCACAGTCAACCGTAGTCATAACAACATAACATAACAAGTCTTCCTCTTCTTGACATACTTTTAACTAAAATAAACTTAACTAAACACAGTTTTTCAATCTACTGTTTTTAGAACACCTACCAATATTGGCTTATATATTAAGTGGACGAGTCTTGTCGGTAATAAACATAAAACCAACCGTATCAAAACCTTGGTTAATCGAGCATGGGAAATCTGCAATTCGCTTCACGTGTTCTCTGACCAAAAAATGTATATTCGAAGTGTACTAAATCAAAATGGCTTTCCACACTGGTTTCATGATAAAATTATCAGAAATTCCATAACAAAATATATCAATCCTCGGTCCCCCAAACCTACCATAATTGCTCCTGTTAAAAGACCTATTTTTGTCAAACTGCCCTATAATGGCCCTGCGTCGATGCGCTTGGGTAATGAACTCAATTCCATATGTAAATCTATACCCAATATAAACTTAATACCTATATTTCGTATATCTTGTACTATTGGCAACTATTTTAACTATAAAGGACAAAGAAGATGAGGAGTTAAGATCGAATGTTGTCTAAAAATTAAAATTTGGTGAACTCCACATGCATTGGTAAAACTATACCACACATTCAAGAACGTATCTCTGAACACGATATCACTAATCATTCCTACAAGAATTCAGCATTTGGTGACCAGAATTACTGGCCGCAACCAAAATTTGTCATTTTACTCTGTTGTTGACACTGCCCCAACAGATTATCTTCTGAAAATAAAAGACTATATCTATATAAATAACTTTCGGCCTAATTTAAACAACGCTATTTGTTTCATCCATTTTAATCTATTTAATGTCTACTTTTGTTGATTTTAAAACGTTGATACAATCTAAAAAGAACAAAAACATCAGTAAGATGGATTTTCAACTGCTGGTTTAAAATATTTATATCTTTGTTTATCAATATACCCAGAATTTGAAAATCTATCTTAGTCGTCATGTTTTTGTTATGTACCCAGCTTCTAAAGGCCGCTTAAACAAGAAATCCAAAAGAATATTATGTTGACCAAGAAATTAACCTATTAGTCTGTAAAGTACGGATAGCAGCAGTTATAAGTCACCCCATACAGAAAGGAGTTTAGTATGCACCAAGAGTTTTGTTCCTCTTGTACGCTATAATAGGTCTCTGTTAGAGAGGTTCAAGTTTAAGGTGTCGGTACGAGGTTTTGATATTCCTCTATAAGAAGACTAGCTAACTGGGTGCTGGGCTTGCCATATTGGAATACAAAAGGAATAATGTCTATCTTTTAGCCTTTACCTGGTTCCAAGGTAAACCCTAATGGTTACAACGTTGTAAGTGTATTAAATAAATAATCTTCTCTTTCCAAGCGTCTCGGTTTGGTTTCCTCTTCAGAAGGAAAAACATGATATTTTTCAATTGGAATGTTTCAAAACAATCTATAACCGCTAGAAAAATGTTTAGCTTTTGGGCAGATCAGCTATAATCTGATTGAACTCAAATGACCGTTCCCCTACGAAAAATGTCCAATCTGGTATGAAATAATCAAGCTTACATCTAGTCTTCATACATTTAGAAGTCCTACCTGACAATGACAGAGTGATTCTGGTGTTTTCGCACATGCAGGTCCCGATTATGTAAATTGGTCTACATTATAACTGTTCAGTTTCCTAAGGGTTTCAGATGTAATCTTGCGAAGAAGTCGCAGAGAATATCCTCTGGGAACCAGGGCCTTAAAGAGAACAGAGCAGCCATCGTCGAAGGAAGCCAGGGTGCTACAATTACTGTGAAATATAATTATTATTTGGGATTTTATAATACCCTTAAAGGTGTCTGGAGGATGAAAAGATTTAGCATGGAGTAGTTGATAGGTATCAGTAGGCATAAAGAGTACCTTATTATCCAAAATCCCCGTTGTATCAAAATGAATATATAATTTATATATTTTTGTCAAGAGTATATATTTTGTTAAAGAGTAATCACACCGGCACATGGATATGCACTAATTAAAGTCGATAAATTGTCTCGTGTTCTAGATAAATTCTCAGAGACAAGTTTCTAGATAGACCTGAATCTCGAGTTGTTCTGGATAACCTATAGGCGCATCTCGAGAAAAGGCAATACATGTAGTATGTATATTGTGAAGATAAATCTGTGGCAAATATTTAACACACATGGATATTAGGTATGGGTGATAGTAAGCACAACCTGAAAACGTATCGTTTAGAGATGGTAGTAAACCCCTTTGTCTATCAAATGAAGACGAGGACAGTTAATGGTCATCTGATACAGAAGGGAATTTCGTTTTAACTAAAATGCCCTTGACAGATTTGTTCTTCTTGTACGCTATGATAGATCTCTGTCAAACCTGGTGCTAGGCTGGTCATATTGTTATACAAAATGAATAATATCTACCCTGGAGCCTTTATTGGGTTCAAGGTTGAAACCAAATGGATACAACGTGTGAAGTGTTTTAATCAAATAAGCTTCTCTCTCCAAGCGTTTCCGTTTGGTTTCCTCTTCAGAAGAAAAAACATGACTTTTTTCAATCGGCATAATTTTAAAATGATCTATGACCGAATGGCCAGGAAAGGGGAAATTCACCTATTGGGGGGGGGGGGGGTAACCACCTGTAATCTGATTGAACTCAAATGATTGTTGGCTCTAAGTCTAGGAGAATTTTAGGTTTCTCCAACATACTGTTTCAGACAGTTTTTACAAGTGATGAGGCAAACCACAGTTTCCGAATCACAGTTTGAAACAATGCTCCCCGACGAAAAAAGCCCCCTCTGGTATGTAATAGTCTATAGCTTACATCTAGTCTTCATACATTTAAAAGACCCGCCTGGCAATACTACAGTGTGATTTGGATGCTTTCATACAGGTACTGATTCTGTAGATTGGCCTACATTATAACTGTTCAGCTTTCAGGTTTAATCTTGCGAAGATGTAGCGTAGAATATCATTTGGGAATCAACGCCTTAAAGAGAACAGAACAGGCCTCGTTGAAGGAAGCGAGGGTGCTACTATTCCTATGAAACCTTATTATTTGGGATTTATTAATTCCCTTAAAGGTATGCGGCGGATGAAAAGCATGGAGTAGTCGATGCGTATCCGTAGGTTTAAAGAATACGTTATAATCCAACATCCCTGTTACAGCGAGATTGACACCTTTGTAGACTGTAACATTCAAAAAATCTGCACTAGACAGGCTGATAGTAGCTTGAAGTTGAATATTTGGATCATGTTGATTTAAAGTAGAGAATAAGAGATTTAGATCATCTCTAGAATGCTGCCCAAGGATAAATATATCATCCAAATATCTTAGGTACAACAGGGGCTGTTTACCACACTTTCCAAGGGCTTTATGTTTCCACACTGCCACAAAAAAAGAGGCAAAATTGGGACTGAATCGTTTGCCCATAGCACAGCCTTTTATTTGCTGGTATGTTCGACCATTGAATTCGAAATCATTACATTTCAAACTGAGTCCCAACAGTGTCAGGACCTCAGTAGAGGGACGGCGTCAATCGGGATACCTATGGAGAGCATTTTCAACAGACTGAAGACCAGTGTCAATACCGATATGGGTGTACATAGATTTACGCCAAGGGTCACTAATATGACGTCTTTATGAACCTGAATTTCAGATAACTTATTCAGAAAGTCATTTGTGTATTTGATAAAACTGGGGTGCCTTTTGGCAATTGGTTTGAGATGGTAAGCTATAGGTTCTGAAATGTGGTAAGATTCAGAACCACAGTCTGATATTATAGGTCTACCTGCGGGCATAGGCGGTTGAGGCCATTTCTCCTGTGGTTTATGGATTTTCGGAAGAATGTAAAATAGTGTATTTTTGGATTCCCGTCCCGCTAGTAAATAATTGCCTTGTCTAATAGTGAGGATGTTTTGATCCTCTAAATACAGAAAAATTTCGTTGAAATTCATCCTGTTTTCCGGCCAAATAGGATTATCTAGTATTTTATAATGGTCAAAATTACTCAACTGGCGTTCTGTCTCATTCGTGTAATCCTGTCTTGCCATTGTAACCATAGCAGACCCTTTATCAGATGGTTTAATAACGATATCTCGATTTGGACGAAACTTAGAGATAGACTGTCTTTATGCAATGGTGAGATTAGGTTGGTTTTTAGTATTGACAACCTGTTCAAATTCTGTACTAAGTTTTGCAACACTGGCAGTAATCTGGGGTTAGTGATTGGCGGTGCATAACCAGTTTTTTCGGTTAACGTTTTTTCCTGCCAATTACAGCTTCTGTATCTATCTGCTCTAGCCAAAGTATCGCGATAACCAAATATATAACTCACGGTCAACTGGCTTGTATGTGTTAAATAGTAAATCAAATTTTGTTCTTAAAAAATTACCCTTTTGTGTATTTATTTTGTTTGCGATACACACACAATCGAGAAAAATGTAAAGAAATCGATTTTATTAAAAAAAACTTGTCCCTACCTTATTATATAATTATATTTTAGATATACACAGGTTCTGAAGCAGAATGCCCAAGTGTAAACGCATTTTCCAAATAAACGGCAGCATCTATTTTCCTCACGACATTGCATTTACAACGTCCACATTTCAAGTATTCAAACTACATAAAGTTTACCAAACATTTCCCAATATTGGTGCACAAAAAATCAAATTTTATACTAGTTCACCTGCAAATCGAACATCTTTACATCGAAAAGGACATATTTACTTCCGATTGTCAGGAACCCCGTATGTTACTGAAGGATAGTTGAACCAATTGCATTGATCTATCGATAATCCGTCATTAACTATGGACGACTTATATAATAGCATCGAATAGGAAATCATTGATGTATACAATGGTTTCCTATTTGTCATTGAAGAAGAGAGACTATCACAGCGAGTAGATAATTGACAAAAGGTACTTCAGACGGATGTCGCTACACTGGTGAACAGTGACAGGTGAAAGAAAACCCAACTATGTGTGTTGGAGTAGGAATTCACTCAAGACATAGGCCTTCCATGAGGGGTAAAAACAGCTCGTTTTACTACACACACTTCTGCTAATTGAAATACGGGTAAAGATCGAGTCTAGTGTACCATCGATTAAAAATTAAGAACTGCGCATGTGTGTAGAAAATAGCTTTCAGTTAAATCTACATTTTAATACACAATATCCTTGGTCTTGTTTCAGTCCGCGCACAAAGCGTTTATTCAAACTTGATTTTTTTGGTTAAATTCTTGACCTATTAGTCCCAAATAAGTCAGTTTTAATGAAGATGCCTATATCATTGCCGGAACCTTCTCGAAAACAAATAATTTATTAATATATACCTTGGAGAATCATGCGTATGATAAACGTGTGAAGCTAGTAGTTCCAAATATTAATTTTGAGTAACATAGAATAAGAAAAACTCCTAACAAGAAAGTCATGCTGGTAAAGATAATATATATTTTGGTTTCATTATGCCACCTTTAGTTTATTATGCCAACACATATTAAAGTCAGTAAAAAGCAAAAAAATACATATAAAATCGAGAAGCAATACCACCTGATCAGTTATTAACATACTCGTAAACAATATTTAGGTGCACTAAAAAAAAGGCTGGTCAATACCTTAGAGCCAAAGACTAGACGGAAAGGTGAGTAATTTGATTTTCTATTTTAGAATGTCCTTGTGTGCACCTTTAGAAAGATACGAGACGCGGATATACCGATAAAAACATTACGCAGGCTGAGTAACGACAACAAATAGTAATATTGCGATGCCTTATAGGATTGTTACAAATAATGTTATTTTAAATATTTAAAGTAACATAAGCACTCACAATTAGGGTTTTACAACAAATTCTGATTGCCTTGATTTTAACCAACTTGGAAGTTTGTACATAAACTAACACAATTACTTTGAAATGAAAATGATTAAGTTGGTTCAAGGCTAGTAATAGCCAGGAGAAATCATGCAATAATTCGAATTCAGCGTAAGAAAGGCCGGACATTTTGAATAGTGGATAGGGGTGGGGGTAATAAAATTTGACTTGGTGTAGCGTCGGTACATCTTAGGGTGGCTTAGTTATGACAGCTGATTGACACATCCACATAATACAAAATCTGACAGAAAATTCAGTTTTTAGTTTTTTAATTATCCCTCAACCTACAAATTTGATGTTGGAATTATTGGAAAGTCTCTAACTTGTACTTCTTGAGAAAAATATCAATTTTTCATCAGATTCTGTAATTCAGAAAATTCAGAACTTTTGAGTGCGTATGTTACTTTAACAATCGATATGATCACGCGCACAGCATACCCCAACATACAGTTGAAGAAATATCTAATATATGAGGTAAGGTCATTTGCTGACTTAAAAGTTTCAACTTCCTACCAACAACATTTTCATTGAATTTTTACCATATATGTAAATATTATTTTCTTTTTCTAACGGATTTATTGTCCGATTAAAACAAAACACGTTGTTCCTTTTTCTGTTCGTTCGGTTATTAAATAAACTATTAAATACTTTGGACACATTTTTGAAAGAAAGCAAAAACAAAAACACTCACACCATTATATGGTTCAGTAATATTAAAACGATTTTCAAAAATGTACAGCATTAAATGTCAAATTATATATATAAATGTCAGTCACCACCGAAATTCCAAACCTGCCCTCTCGAAGGGCCAGCGGCCTTACTGACTGAGCTGCTCAGAGGCTCACGGCAGAACCACTGCAAATTTTCATCCAGGTAAATTAACTTACTGAATGCTAAATGCATTTATACAACACTGTGATAAAACTGTATGTTAGAAATTCTATTAAATTAATACATTTCTTTTGTAAGACAAAACTGAAACTTTGCAGATTTTATTTTTATTTGCTTCATGATTACGGTCCAACTCTATGATAGTTCACTTCAATCCGTGGCGGAGTGTTCCCGTGGCGGAGTGTTCACGAGGGCAGATTGTTTCCGACGGCACTCCTTCTTGAGTGTTCGCTTCTCGTCCACAGATTCAAACACCTTAGTCGACAAGTCAAAATACTCGCTCAAATATATATGTGGGCTGGCCTTCTTTTTATACTAGCGAAAGGTCGTGGGTTTTCTGAGTTCTAACCAGTTTTTCCCACACAATGAAGTTGTCCTATGAACTGTAATTTGGACTTAGTTATGTTGGTCTAACTTCGGAAAATAAACAATAAATGACTAGTTATACTCGGTGCATGCTGAAAACCAAGAAGAAATGCCAGAAATGCCCGAAAGACGGATCCTATGCGGCACATCGAAGAGGACCAACAGACAGTAAGTCTGGAATTTCTGAAAGAACAAGTTTCCTTTTTTGTGGTAAACACAAAGGTGACCTTTTCAGTTCAGTTGGTTCTCGGTCGTTTTAGGCTCTCCAAAAAGGAGGTTGTAGCAATATGTCAGATAAATAATCTGCATGATGCCGCTTGAGTCTTGGTGAGCAAAGTTTTATTAGATTTTATCCCACGTTATACAGCATCAGGCCTGTTTTCGGGATTCAATAAGACACCCTGCTGGCTTTAACCGTCTGATCACAACTGGTATAAAGTATGGCTAACTGTTTGCATCGTACAAACATATCCCATAAAGTCTACATCGTATATCGAGTCGATTATCAATTATCTACACCCAGGATATATATTTAATGGTTTGATTGATGTTTAACGTCGAACTCAAGAGTATATCACTCAAAACGTATTTGCGTTTAGGGTGTATTATGGAAAATCTCCAAGAAACCTCACAAAAACCACCCTGCGATCTCCGCAGCCAACTGAAAACTTCCGCTATATACCTCAAGTCCACCTGTCGATTCGAATGTATTCCGGGTACCGGTACAGTGAAGGCGAGTTAGCTACCCCACGCTTAACCAACTGAGCCAGGAAGCGACGCTGGAGCCACAGAATGTAACCGTAACTCGTCACTGGATTTCAACGTTTGTACTCAGTTTTCGCAGAACACCACTGTCTTGTTCATTTTTGCAATGTCATTCAAATAGCATTTTTAGCTTGCTTACAGTCCTTCAATAAAAGAGAATTTCTCAATAGCTTTGCAATGTCAATTGAGTTTCTTCGCAAAAGGAATGTCATACATTCAGTAACCAAGGCACATAAGGCAAAATTATAGGGAATATCATTCATATTGTCATACCACAAGATTCCTGTCCGTTTAGGAGACATGTTGTGCGTAGGCTTGGCGAACCTTCGTGGACAGGGTAAGCTTTTGATATGGTAAGATTTAAAATGTCACGACGATTTTAACAACTGTCTGACATTTGAAAATAAGATAAGTGTATCTTGGAGTAAACGCTGACAATCCAAGATGAAGATACCAGCCCCAATCAGGATTAAAATGGAGGCGCCGGTCCACCCAATTCCGATAGACAACGGCCGGTCGTCGGTGGCACTGAAGAAAAGACGTCTGTAAGAAGATATATTCTTTATATTTATGTTCAAAGACGCCAAAATCTCGGCTATAAACGTGTCATTTTTTCGCCTGAGGTCACTTCCGCAACGACACGCCATTTCACAGGTGTCGTATGGTGTTGACTTATTTTCTGAAGACATAGTTTGAGATCTTGTTGGAACTGATTGGGACTCTCCAGGCGACGTCGTAGATGTTGTCTGAAAGTAGAAAATATTTGTATTTAATGTATGTTAATGTTGATTGATTGATAGGTGTTTATATAACTTATATTACAGTTGTCTATTCAAGCCGTAGCCTAAACCGCAGCAACACAACCACAACACTTTCAAGTCCCTTCGAGTCTTAGATGATCTTCCCCCAGAGATTACAACTCGAAACATACTGTCCTGAGCCGGGTGACTGGTCAATTATTATGTTGAACAGTACGGCTATTAAGCTCTTAGACAAAAGAGTTTATGCACTGTAAACGAATATATAATCACTCATCCAGGGAATAGCAATTATACACAGAAAATATATCTGGTAGCTGGATTCCTTGTTGTGACCTTGTGTCAATAACACGCTATGTCCGTTGTCTATAAAGTCGTTAAGTTTCTTTTTTTCTAAATCTCTTAAACAAATTAATTGACCTTAATTTGACATAATTTCCACAGTCAATACCCTTTCTAAAATTAGTATTTAAACTAGAAAAAGTGCTTTTGAATAACATTCAACTCTGCCTTAAGCAGACTATTTTGCATGTGGTCTCTAAATCACCACTCGGAATCCTCGAATGTACTGTGCACATAATCACGTGATACGATCATCACAATTTCGGCCGGAACTTTTTCAATGTAGACAGATTTCCATTCGTTTTACATGCATGACATGATTTACTCCTAAGCTAAACTTTGTACATCTAAAGATAATATGAAATTCGCTTGGTTGTCCCATGTTTGCTTAAGTGTTTATTTGAATGCGGTGGTAAAAAGGCTTCCGGCTGACCAAATAAATGATTTTGAGGCATATTCATACACCTATCACGACCGAGCTTAATGATTAAAGAGAAATAACGAGAAATCACGCGAGGTTTTGTCGATTGCTAAATCACAGCACCTCTAAATTGTCTCAGCTTTTGGATACACACAGTTAAAGTCTCATGGTTTAAAGAACTGAAGATGCGCGTTTCAATTTTGAAAGGAGATGTGTCTACTGTACTGAAGTTAATGTGATCGATTTGGAAGGCAACAGCCTGCAAAAACAGTTGTTTTGTCATTGCCCAGCAAAAAGTGAAATTGGCCGCACATACTGAAGAAAAGAATTTAAACTGAAAGTGTATGTTTACGACCAAAGTAAACTTTATGCACTTCCTTATGCAAGATTAGGTATCAATGTTATTCTGAAGGTGCCTCAACTCTTACGTGGTCAAACATCATTTTCAACCATTACCTGTTTGAGTTGTTTTATACGGGAATGGTTTGCTTCCTCAGGGCAATTTATATTTAAAATGACCTCGTACATGGCGTTAAACAGCCAAAACCGACAGAAATGTACATATTGTCCCCTATATAGACCCTATATCAAAGCGTTGATTTCCAATAAATACCTGGGGTGTTTGTTCACGTGAAAGCGTTGTTGTTTCTGCCGGCTTTGTTTTATCAATAATCGTTGTTGATGTTGTATCGTATAACGTTGTGGTATCTACCGGCGTTTTCGTAAGAATGGTCGTTGTTGCTGTTGTATCTACTGGTGTTGTGGTATCTACAGGCGTTGATGTCTCTGTCATGGTCGTAGCTGTTTTATCCATTGGTGTGAAGGTGTCTACCGGCGCTATTGTATCGGTCATCGTTGTCGTATCTACCGGCGTTGTGGTATATACCGGCGTTGATGTATCTACCATAGTTGTTGTTGTATCGACTGGTATTGTGGTATCAACCGACGTTGTTGTATCTGTCAGCATAGCTGTTGTTGTATCTACTGGCGTTGTGGTATCTATCTCCGTTGTTGGTGATGTGTCGGACGATGTTGATGTGACAACTGCAGACTTTGTTGTGGTATCAATCGTTGTTGCTGCTGTTGTATCTTTTGGTTTTGTTGTTTCATCTACAGATGTTGCTGTATCTGTCGTGGTTGTTGTTGATGTTGTATTTACTGCAATGGTTGTTGAAACTAACGGCGTAGATGTTGCTGTTGTTGGGGTTGATGTCATTTCTGTCCATGTAGTCGTCTGTGGATAAAATTCACTGCGACCGATTATTTCAACAAAGATTATAAAGGCAGCAAAGGATTTTGCGTGTAATTGTTTGTCGGGTAATTTTTTGGTATAGGGCCTAACGAATAATGTATCAATGCTGCATTCCCAATATTGGGTTATCGGTCGAAATTTCATGTCTGCAAAGAATGAAAAAGAATATTGTCTAATTGTTTGTTCCTAATTCATATGTACATTGGAAACCTAGTGTATGTAGGTTACATTACTAATTTTAAATAATCTGTTTTTCACTCTTCCTAGGAATTAAGTGGCATACGAATGTCCCAAAATGGTTACCGAACAGCTCCTAGGCATCTCGCGTAACAATACCGACATTGCCGCTTAGCTATTCCTGGTCATGAGGCGGTAAAACATTGATTTGTATTCTTTCATGACGTAGTAAAAACATTGATGTTACTCTTTCATTACGTGATAAAACATTAATTTTACTCTTCATGGCGTGGTAAAAATACTGAACCCTGTCCCGGTTGTATTCCCTCTAAAAATATACTTGAAAACGTAGAGAGCAGAAAAGTGTTGACCTTGGTGTTTAAAACCGCTGTTACGTATTAGGTGTTTTAAAAACAAACATCCGTATAGGTGGAGCCATCAATTTGGTACCTCGCCATAACTCGTTTGGACTCCTAATTTTACCCTTTCATGACGTCGTAAAAACTTTTATTTAACCCTTTCGTGACGTGTTAAAAACATTGATTTTACTCTTTCATGGCGTGGTAAAACATTGATTTTACTCTTCCATTAAGTAGTAAAAACATTAATGTTACTCTTTCATGACGTGTTCAAAACATTGATGTTACTCTTCCATGACGTCGTAAAAACTTTGATTTGACCCATTTATGATGTGTTAAAAACATTGCTTTTGCTCCTTCATGACGTGATAAAACAATAATTTTACTTTTCCATTACGTGGTAAAAACATTAATGTTACTCTTTCATGACGTGTTAAAAACAGTGATGTTACTCTTTCATGACATGGTAACAAATTTATTTCACTCTATCATTACGTGGTAAAACATTTATTTTACTTTTTCGTAACGTGATAAAGAATTTATTTTTTCATGGAATGAAACATCTTGTGTTATATTTTACATGACGACGTAATCGGCACTCACCTCGACATAAGGCGGTGTCGGCAGAACGCACGGTGGATAAAACCGCAACGTTCCGTTAGCAGCATAAACGTTTACTTCTGGAAAAGAAAACCAGTAAAAACAAAACTGAATTTGGTTGCATAGACGGAATGAACGGATCATCCCACGAAATGACATTCTTCATACAAATGGACCGGAGCCGCGCCATGGCACAGATGTACTTTGGCTCCCAACCCTTACTTCCGACACTATTTCAAGCGGACTCTGGGAATTTTAAGATTATGGTATATTTTTAAAATCACAGCATATGATTTTATTTATAACAAATTATATAAACTACATTTTAATTATATATCTATATATTTCTTTCTCTACATTTATAGAGACCTACCTACACATATTTCTTTCTCTACATTTATAGAGACATACCTACACATATTTCTTTCTCTATATTTATAAAGACCTACCTATACATATTTCTTTCTCTACATTTATAGAGACCTACCTACACATATTTCTTTCTCTACATTTATAGAGACCTACCTACACATATTTCTTTCTCTACATTTATAGAGACCGACCTACACATATTTCTTTCTCTACATTTATAAAGACCTACCTACACATATTTCTTTCTCTACATTTATAGAGACCTACCTACACATATTTCTTTCTCTACGTTTATAAAGACCTACTTACACATATTTCTTTCTCTACATTTATAGAGGCCTACCTACACATATTTCTTTCTCTACATTTATAGAGACCTACCTACACATATTTCTTTCTCTACATTTATAGAGAC
>JAVFBZ010205034.1:0-13512 GCA_032466195.1 Katharina tunicata
CGAGTTCTTGTCGACTTAGCTATAAAGACTCCCTACAGAACGACCACGAGTTCTTGCCGACTTAGCTATAAAGACTCTCCACAGAACGAGCATCGGCTGAGTAAAGGCTGGGACTCTTTCACTAGGGAAAGCAGAGACACTTAAAGGAGCGTCTTTACCTGAACACCTCAGCTGGTGTGGCTCCACTGTTTCATTGGTAACTATGTGTGAAGTTAGTTACTAGTTCTTTGTTCCCGATTCGTATATACACTATCAATCAGTAACTGACCGCGAATAAGTAACTGGGTACCTGCGGATAAGTAACTTGGTACCTGCGGATAAGTAACTTGGTACCTGCGGATAAGTAACTTGGTACCTGCGGATAATTAACTTGGTACCTGTGGAATAAGTACCTGACAAATAATAGTTACTATAGTTCCCAGTTCCCGATTTATTTTGCCATATACATTTTCAATCGGTAACTGACCGCGAAAAAATAACTGGGTTCATGCGAATAAGTATCTGGCTAATTACTGGTTCCCAGTTCCCGATTCGATTCCAGCAATAAACGCTTTAAATCAGTAACTTGCCGCGAAAAAGTAACTGGGCGCTTGCAAATAAGTATCTGGCTAGTTACTGGTTTCCAGTTGCCAATTTGATTCCAGCAATATACGCTTTAAATCAGTAACTGGCCGCGAAAAAGTAACTGGGAACAGTGGAAGAAGTACCTGACAAATAAATATTCGTATTCAGCAGTACATTGTGACCAACACGTCTCAATATAACCGATAACCTGTTGGTAGCTTGATAACCTACTATTATCAGTGATCATTTACGCATTTGTGGGGGTGGAACATTTGAAACAGTAAGTGGGTACACACGAATGTGTAAATTTATATTTCTTTTGTACATTCAACTTTAATTAAAAAAAGCTACGACAATGAGCCGTTACCCGATTTAGACCCCGTGTATAGATTTCTTTTTGAATCAGTAACTCGTTACATGCAAATAAGTAACTGACTTTTAATATTTGGTTCTGACCATTGCTATTTGATAAAAACGACAAATATAAAGTCTATAAGGTGTGAACAGTTTGACAAGTTACTACAACGAACCCTAATCTAATTGAGATCCAGTGTACAGGCCTCTTGCTGAATCAAGAATTTGGTACATTCGAATAAGTAACCGACAACTAATATTCGCTGTAAAGGTTGTTTTTGGGTAAAAGCTCCCACAGTTAGTATATAAGGTGTGCACAGTTTAACAACTACCGCAATGAACTCTAAACCCAATTAAGACCCCGTGTATAGACTTCTTTATGAGTCAGTAACTGGTTGCATACAAATAAGTAACTGACATATAATACTCACTCCAATAGTCCTTATTTGATAGTGCCTGAATAAGTAAGTGACACTTACCTCTAAGCCTTTTTATTAGTTAGAAGCACATATGTATAATCGATGAGCAGTGGGCAGTTCGGTAAGCTGCCAAAATAAACCTTAACCCAATTGAGACCATGTGAACACCATCAGTGCTGAATCAGCAACATGCTAATAGGTAACTGACAAATAATATTCATTATAAGCGTCCTTATTTGATGGAAGCACCCATACTTCTTTATACATCTATAAAGTCTATAAGGGTTGCACTGTTAAACACGCCTCCACAATAAACCCTTACCCAATTATTTGAGACCCTCTGTACAGGCTTCTTGCCGAATCAGAATCTCGGTACATGCAAATAAGAAACTGACATGTAATATTCAGTTAAAGCGTCTTTATTTCTTAGAAGGGCCTAACTTTAATCTATGAGGAGTGGGCAGTTCGATCAGCTGCCAAAATAAACCATAACCCAATTGAGAACCTGTGTTTAGGCTTCTTGCTAAACCAGTAACTGGGTACATGCGAATACGTAACCGACACAAAATGATGTTCACTGTGAGTGTCTTTATTTGTTAAAAGGGCCTAAATATAATCGATGAGGAGTGGGCAGTTCGATAAGGTGCCAAAATAAACCATAACTCAATTGAGAACCTGTGTACGTGCGTCTTGTTGAATCATTAACAGGATAGATGCGAATAAGTAACCGCGAGTAATGTTCTTTCTAAGCGTCTTTATTTGCTAGAAGTGCCCAATTATTATCTGTGAGTAGTGGGCAGTTTGATAAACTTTCAAAATAAACCCTAACCCAATTGAAATCCTGTCTACAGACTACTTGTTGAAACAGTAACTTGGTACATGCGAATAAGTAACTCGCACGTTATATTTATTCTAACCATCTTTATTTGTTAGAAGTGCCTAAATAGTATACATGAAGAGTGGGCAGTTCGATAAACTGCCAAAATGAATCCTAACCCAACTAAAATCCTGTGTTCAGGCTTCTTGCTGAATCAGTCAGTATCTTGGTACATGCGAATAAGTAACTGACAAATAATATTCATTCTAAGCGTCCATATTTGCTAAAAGTGCCTACAGTTAGTCTATATGGTGTGCCCAGTTTAGCAAGTTACCACAATGAACCCATACCCTATTTAGACTCTGTGCACAGGCCTCTTGCTTAATCCGGAACTTGGTAATACCGAATAAGTTACTGACACGGAATATTCACAATAATATACGCGTATAATGTATGAGGAGTGGACAGGTCGGTAATCTAACACAATGAACCTTAACCCAATTGAGATCCAGTGTGCAGGCTTCTTGCTGAACCAGTAACTGGTTACATGCGAATAAGTAACCGACACACAATGTTCAATGAGAGCGTCTTTATATGTTAGAAGCGCCTAAATATAATCTATGAGGAGTGGACAGTTCGGTAAGCTACCACAATGAACCCTAACCCAATGGAGATCCAGTGTGCAGCCTTCTTGCTGAATCAGTAACTGGATAAAAGCGAATGGCAAATAATATTCGTTATTGGCGTTGCTGTTTGATAGAAGCGCCCAAATATAATACATAAGGAGTAGGCAGTTCGAAAAGCTACTAGAATAAACCCTAACCCAATTCAGACCATCTGTACAAACTTAATGCTAAATCAGTGTCTGGGTACATGCAAATAAGTAACTGACAAATAATAATCCCGTCCCATTGACTCAGCGAATATATATATATTTGGACTGGTGATCAGCATAAACTACATGCGAGTGTCCGCTCATCCTCAAAGAGATACTAAGAGCAAGTATTTACAATGACCCAGTACAATTAGATACACAAAGTCAAATGTTTGATATGTAAGAGTTATAGCCCATTGTAACTGAGGACGATCAAAGTGGAAATAGTAATGGTTGGTCAATAAGATTTATAACGCTGTGTGATTTTTATATCATATATAAGCAGTGTCTTGAAAGTGATTGCCTTACGAAAGTACAATGTTCAGCTTGTAGCTCGAAAAAAAAACTCATTTTAGTGTGCCATATAAGTAAAACAACAAAATACAAACGTTTTAATTAAAAAGCATACACTTTGCATTTTGAAGTTGATTGTTTGTTTTTTCTACAAAAAACATAAGATTCGTATCAATCGTCAAT
This sequence comes from Katharina tunicata, assembly GCA_032466195.1. Lineage (NCBI taxonomy): Eukaryota > Metazoa > Mollusca > Polyplacophora > Chitonida > Mopaliidae > Katharina > Katharina tunicata. The sequence goes on from JAVFBZ010205034.1 coordinate 3,506, forward strand.
TAAGTCACTGCATTGTTTTGCAAAATACACTAACCGTATTAACGTATAAAATACTTAACCATATTTTAAAGTAATATCTAGAATTGCGGATGTGTTTTGTTTAGTTAGACATGGTCACTGATACTCAGTATAGTGTGATTAATCATTTATGATCCCTTGTTTGTATTCCAATGTCTCTTGTGTCGAGTTACTGAAATTATGATTCAGTGGTCCGCACTTGTAGAATAAATGTTTGATGGTGGATCATGGAAATTAATTGAACTCCAACTTATATCCAGGATTGTTCAAATACCACATTGAATAACCTGGTCTCCGTACCGTTTCTTTTCAAACCATGTCAGTAGGTTTAACGTCAATAATTGTGTTTTAGACGTTAGTTTCTCTGTGCTGAAAATCGTCTGCAGTGACCACCTACATGTATACCGATTATGGCGGTCTTGTGAGGCTCGGGTCCATTGACGCTGACATACATGTAACAAGATACAGTACAGAGACAGTGGCAATAAAAGATAAAAAATTTCGCCAGACTGGAGTACAGATGATTGCGTAATGGAACATTTTTTTTGCATGCCTTTTAAATTTTAATTTTTTTAAAAGGGTAAAGAAATGTGACTAGATTTTCTTCAATTCTGATCAGTTTGATAAATATACATATATCTGCTGTTTATTGTGATATTATGATACCGAATGGAATTTAACGCTTGCATGTTGATACATATTATATTTGGGCGTTTCTATCAAAAAGCAACGCTTAGAACGAATATTGTGTGTTAGTTACTTATTCACATGTACCCAGTTATTGATTTAGCAAGGAGTTTGTAAACGGCTCTAAATTGGGTAAGTGTTCATTGTGGTTGCTTAGCAAACGTCCCTACTTGATAAATTATATTTGGGGTGCTTCAATGAAATAGCAAAGCTAAGAACGAATTGAATGGTGTATGTTAGTTACTCATTCGCATTTGCCCAGTTACTAAATTGAACAAAGAAGTCTGTACACTGGGCCATAATTGGGAAAGGGTTCATTTCGATGCCTTGTCAAACCGCCAATTTCTCATAGATTATATCAGGGTCCTATTATCGAGTATCAAGGCTTAAAACGAATATTATTTGTCAGTTACTTATTCCCATGTAGCCATTTGCAGAATCAGAAAGAATTCTGTAAACGGCTCTTAGGGGCGATGATTTATTGTGGTAATTTAGCAAACCTTAAAGATCATATAACGGTGCTTCTATCAAATATAAATGCTTAGAAAGAATATCACTTGTCATATTATGACACCGAATGGAATTTAACGCTTGCATGTTGATAATTCCTTGAATGCCTTCAATCAGGTGTTTTCCATTAGTTATTCAAAACGAGTCCAGTACGCACTACCATTTTTTGCTGGGTTAGGTTAACAAACCGTCTTGATCGTTTATATTATATTTGTGCGTTCCTATCAACTAGCAATGCTTAGAACGAGTATTACTTGCCAGTTACTTATTCACATGTACCCAATTATTGATTAAGCAAGGAGTCTGTTAACGGGTTTGACTGTGATTAGGGTTCATCGTGGTAGCTTAACTTAATAGATACTATGTTGGGTGCTTCTATCCAACAGCAAAGCTTAGAACGAATATTGTGTGTAAGTTACTCATTCGCATTTACGCAGTTACTAAATTCAGCAAAGAAGTTTGTAAACTGGGTCATAATTGGATATTATGATACCGAATGGAATTTAACGCTTGCATGTTGATACATTCCTTCAATTCCTTCAATCAGGTGTTTTCCATTAATTATTCAAAATGAGTCCAGTACGCACTACCATTTTTTGCTGGGTTAGGTTAACAAACCGTCCTGACCGTATATATTATATTTGGGCGTTCCTATCAAACAGCAATGCTTAGAACGAATACTACTTATCAGTTACTTATTGACATGTACCCAGTTATTGATTAAGCAAGGAGTCTGTAAACGGGTTTAAATATGGTTAGGTTTCATTGTGGTAGCTTAGCAAACCGTCGCTACCTGATAGATACCATTTTGGGTGCTTCTATCAAACAGCAAAGCTTAGAACGAATATTGTGTGTTAGTTACTCATTTGCATTTACGCAGTTACTATAATTCAGCAAAGAAGCCTATAAACTGGGTCATAATTGGATTAGGGTTCTGCGGTGCTTTATCAAACCGCCAATACATCATAGATTATATTAGGGTGCTACTATCGAATACCAATGCTTAGAACGGATAATATTTGTCAGTTACTTATTCGCATGTACTTATTTAATGCAAGAAATATGTACACTGGATCATAATTGGGTAAGGGTTTATTTCGAAATCTCATGAAACCATCTGTACCGAACAGAGTATATTTGGGTGCTTCTATCAAATACCACTGCGTAGAAAGATCTTGTTCGCATGTACGTATAAATGATTCAGCAACAAGCCTGTACACGAGGTCTTAATTGGGCTAAGATTCAATTTGGTAGCTTATCAAACTTTCCTTAAATGATAGAATATATGTGTGTCTTTCTAGCAAATAGCAATGCTTAGAACGTATATCATTTGTCAGGTACTTATAGGCATGTACCCAGTAATTACTTCATCAGGAAGTCTGTTTACGGGATCTTAATTGGCTTAGGGTTCATTGTGGTAGCCTATGAAACCCTCCCTACCGTATATATATAATGTGTGTGCTTTTATCAGATAGCAAAGCTTAGAATTAATATCATTTGTTTGTTACTTATTCTGATTTACCCAGTTACTAATTCAGCGAGATGTTTCTACACAGGGTCTTGATTGAGTTAGGGTTCATTGTGGTAGCTTAGCCAACCGTCCTTACTTTATAGATTATATATGGGTGTTTCTATCAAATAGAAATGCTTAGAACGAATATTATTTATCAGTTACTTATTGACATGTACTAAGTTAATGATTCAGAAAGGAGTCCGTAAACGGGTTTAAATTGGATTAGGGTTTGCTTACCAAAGAATCTTTACCGTATATAGATTATATTTGGCTAAGGATTATTAGTATTTGTTTGTTACTTATTGGGATTTACCCAGTTAGTTTTTCAGCAGGAAGTTTGTACACAGGGTCTTAATTGGATCAAACTGTCACTACCTCATAGATTACATTTAGGAGCTTCTAACAAATAAATACGCTTATAATGAGTATTACGTGCCGGTTACTTACTCGCATGTACCAGTTACTGATTCAACGAGAAGCCTGTACACAGGGCCTTAATTGGGTTAGGATTTTTGGCAGCTTATTGAACTGCCCACGCCTTATCGATTATAATTATGCGCTTCTATTAAATAAGGACGCTTAGATTGAACAATACGTGTCGGTTAATTATGCGCATGTAGGCTACCCAGTTACTTATTCAGCACTAACTTTGTACACATGGTCTCAATTCGGGCAGGGTTTATTCTGGTAGTTTATCGCACTGCCCACTCCTCATAGATTAAATTTAGGCGCTTCTAAGAAATAAAGACGCCTACAGTGAATATTACGTGTCAGTTACTGATTTGCACGTACAAAGATACTGAATCAGCAAGAAGCCTGTACAGCGGGTGTCAATTGGGTAAGGGTTTATTGTGGTAGTGTGTTTAACAATGCACACCTTTTGGACTAACTGTGGGTGCCTCTAACAAATAGAAAAGCGTTAGAATGAATATTAAGTGTCAGTTACTTATTCACCTTTTACCAGTTACTGATTCAGCAAGAAGACTGCACAGAGGGTCTCAATAGTGTTAGGGTTTATTTTTGCAGCTTATTGCACTGCTTCTATCAAATATGGACGCTTAGAGTGAACATTACGTGTCGGTTACTTATTCGCATGTACCCAATTACTGGTTCAGCAAGAAGCCTGTTCACACTGTCTGAATTGAGTTAGGGTTTATTTTGGCAGCTTATCGAACTGCCCACTGCCCATAGATTATATTTAGACGCTTCTACGAAATAAAGACGCTTAGAGTGAATATTACTTGTCAGCTACTTATTCGCATGTACCAAGACACTGATTCAGCAAGAAGCCTGTACAGAGGGTCTGAATTGGGTTAGGGTTTATTTTGGCAGCTAACTGCCCACTCCTCATCGATAATAATTATGCCCTTCTATCAAATAAAGACGCTTAGAATGAATATTATTTGTCAGCTACTTATTTGCATGTACGGAGTTACTGGTTGAGCACTAAGTTTGTACACAGGCTTACAATTGGGTTAGGGTTCAAGGTGGTTGCTTATCGCACTCCTCGTAGAATATATTTAGGCCCTTCCAACAAATAAAGACGCTTAGAATGAATATAACGTGCCAGTTACTTATTCGCATGTACCAAGACACTGATTCAGCAAGAAGCCTGTAAACACTCTCTGAATTGGGTTAGGGTTTTTTTGGCAGCTTATCAAACTACCCACACCGTATCGATTATATTTAGGCGATTCTATTAAATAAGACGCTTATGGTTAATATTACGAGTCGGTTACTTATTCGCATGTACGGAGTTACTGATTCAGCACTAAGTTTTACACATGGTCTGAAGCGGTTTAGGGTTTATTGTCATAGTTACCGCACTGTATGCCCTCTCCTCATAGATTATATTTAGGCGCTTCGAATAAATAAAGACGCTTAAATTGAATATTACATGTCAGTTTCTTATTTGCATGTACCAAGATACTGATTCGGGAAGAAGCCTGTACAGAGGGTCCCAATTAATTGGGTAAGGGTTTATTGTGGTGGCGTGTTTAACAGTGCAACCCTTATAGACTAAGGTCTCAATTAATTGGGTAAGGGTTTATTGTGGTGGCGTGTTTAACAGTGCAACCCTTATAGACTAAGGTCTCAATTAATTGGGTAAGGGTTTATTGTGGTGGCGTGTTTAACAGCGCAACCCTTATAGACTAAGGTCTCAATTAATTGGGTAAGGGTTTATTGTGGTGGCGTGTTTAACAGTGCAACCCTTATAGACTAGGGTCTCAATTAATTGGGTAAGGGTTTATTGTGGTGGCGTGTTTAACAGTGCAACCCTTATAGACTAAGTGTGGGTGGGAGCTTCCATCAAATAAGGACGCTTAGAATGAATATTATTTGTTATTGATTTAGCACTAATGTTGTACACATGGTTTCAATTGGGTTAGGGTTTATTTTGGCAGCTTATCGAACTCCCCACTCCTCATCGATTATAATTATGCGTTCTAACAAATAAAGACGCTTAGAATGAATACTAAGTGTCAGTTACTTATTCACATATACCCAGTTACTGATTTAGCAAGAAATCTGTACACAGGGTTTCAATTGCGTAAGGGTTAGTTTTGACAGTTCGATAAGCTGCTCATAGATTAAGTTTAGACGCTTCTATCAAATAAGGACTATTATAGTGAATATTACGTGTCAGTTACTTATTCGCATGTACCCAGTTACTGAATCAAAAAGAAGTCTATACACGGGGTCTTAATTGTTTTAGAGTTCATTGTGGTAGCTTGTTAAACTGTGCACACCTAACTGTTGGTGTTTCTACCCGATAAGGACCTTGAGAGCGGATATTAGTTGTCCGTTATTTATTCGCATGTACCCAGTTATTGATTCAAAAGGAAGTCTATACACTGGGTCTCAACTAGGTTAGGATTCGTTGTGGTAGCTTGTCAAACAGTGCACATCTTATATACTATGTATTGCTCGTTTTTATCAAATAGTAATGGTCAGAACAAATATTGTTTGTCAGTTGCCTATTAGCATGTACTCAGTTACTGATTCAAAAATAATTCTATACACTGGGTCTTAATTGTTTTACTGCTCATTGCGGTAGCTTGTTAAACTGTGCACACGTTATATAGTAAATGTGGGTGCTTCTATCCGATAACGACCTCTAGAGTGAATATTAGTTGTCAGTTACTTATTCGCATGTACCAATTTCCTTAATCAGCAAGAGGCCTGTATACTGGGTCTCAATTAGGTTAAGGTTCATTACTTATAGACTATATATTGCTCGTTTTTATCAAATAGTAATGGTCAGAACAAATATTGTTTGTCAGTTACCTATTTGCATGTACCCAGTTACTGATTCAAAAATAATTCCATACACTCGGTCTTAATTGGGTTAGGGCTCATTGAGCTTGTTAAACTCTGTACACCTTATATAGTAAGTGTGGGTGATTCTATCCGATAACGACCGTAACAGCGAATATTAGTTGTCAGTTACTTATTCGCATGTACCAAATTCCTGATTCAACAAGAGGCCTGTAGACTGGGTCTCAATTATGTTAGGGTTCGTTGTGGTAGCTTGTGATCTGTGCACACCTTATGCACAACATTTTGGACGTTTTTATCAAATAGTAATGGCCAGAACCAATATTGTTTGTCAGTTACTTATTCGTATGTAACCAGTTACTATTTCTATAAAAAAAAGTCTATACACGGGGTCTTAATTAGGTTACGGCTCATTGTGGTAGCTTTTTTTTTATATCAAAGTTTAATGTACAAAAGGAATATAAATGTACACATTCGCGTGTACCCAGTTCCTGTTTCAAATGTTAGACAACCACAAATGCAAAAAAGTTCACTGTGTTAATAGTAGGTTATCAAACTATCAACAGGTTATCGGTTATATTGAGACGTTTTGGTCACAAAGTACTGCTGAAAACCAATATTTTTTTGTCAGGTACTTCTTCCACTGTACTCAGTTACTTATTCGCGGCCAGTTACTGATTTAAAGCGTATATTGCTGGAATCGAATCTGGAACTTGGAACTAGTAACTAGCCAGATACTTATTCGCAAGTGTCCAGTTAATTATTCGCGGCCAGTTACTGATTGAAAATGTATACATCCAGATAAATCTGGAACTTGGAACTAGTAACTAGCCAGATAGTTATTCGCAAATTCCCAGTTACTAATTCGCAGCCAGTTACTGATTGAAAACGTATGTGGCTGGAAACGAATCGGGAACTAGGAACTGGGAAATGGTAACTAGCCAGATACTTATTCGCAAGTGCCCAGTTAATTATTCGCGGCCAGCTACTGATTGAAAATGTATATGGCCAAATAAATCGGGAACTGAGAACTAGTTAGTAACTAGTCAGCTTCCTATTCGCAGGTACCCAGTTACTTATTAGCGGCCAGTTACTGATTGATAGTGTATATACGAATCGGGAACTGGGAACTGGGAATTAATACCTAGATTCGGGTCCGACGATTTACACAAAGATACCCAAAGATAGGTGAAATGTACCCAAAGATACCCAAAAGACCACAAATATCGACTATGTTTACAACCGAAAGATGTACAATCGGCCATCCACCATTCTGTGTCATCCAAGGGCCATAACCCACTCATTTCTGTTGTAAGTTATAATGGTTGTATTCTCCCTTTATAATTTATCGAAATAAATCGTGCGGCTTTCCATTGAAAATAGTCGTTTCAGAGGTGTCTTTGATGAATTATCAATTGCTTTAATACGTATATGTGATCAGAAATACTTCATAAATGTGAACGGTGTATATTTGGGTACATTTCACCTATCTTTGGGTATCTTTGGGTAAATGGTTGAACGTCTAGATTCACACACATTTCATAAATTTGATCGGTTTGATTTGGTTCCTCAAGTGTATTTCACTCATACATTTTCAAAATTGACATTGATGATGTTTTGATTGAAAACTGGGATCAAAGCATATCATATCAAACTTCATTTACCAACCTTATTTTGGTGTCATTCGATATTTCAAATAATTATTGATTTTTCCAAAGGATACTTCTTCAAATTATCAAATCTTAGGTATGAAGTTAAGATTGCAACAAATCCCTGATCCAACAACTTCTTTTGAAATCAATCCCCTGTATACAATTCTTATCATGGTTTATGAAGATATTCACAATGGCACTTAAACCTTACAAACTACTTGTAATTCTTGATATCACATAATCTCAGGTTTTCATTTACTGGTTTGTTTACAAATATTTCCTGTGCTATTTAATTAAACCAACTGACAATCACTTTAAATACATTTATCTCTACAGACAAACTTTATTTTGGGGTTTAAATCATAATTCTCACCCTCTCCTGGTTACATGCCCTGTGCAAATGTAGTAGCAAACATAGACAGCAGAGGTTATGATCATACAACAAACACAGACTTGTTTATGACTGACCCATTAGTAAATTTAAACACAAGTTCATTTAAATAAAAAATAATGGCAAGACATTTTCCCAATACCTATAGCATTGCTTTAATGTACACTGTTTTTAATTGATTTATTTGTTTGTTTGTTTGTTTGATTGGTGTTTAACGTCGTACTTAACGGTATTTCATTTATATGACGACGGATTCTCCACTTCTTAATCTTATCTACTCAATACAGCAGAAAACCGGGAGGTAACCTAGTAAAAACCGACCCCGCGCTTGTCGAAGTCACCTCGTGTGACTCCCTCATATACCTCAGGTCCACTGGGAGACTCAGTACAATGAAGGAGGATCTGCAGTCAGACGCGCTAACCACTGACCCACGACGCAGGCCCCTTAATTGATTTGTAAACAGCATTGTATCCGTTTATCGAAATGGGGTGTGTTTTTTCTGTGTCAGAGGTCAATGGCCTCTAGTGTATTCTGATTGGTTGGTTTAAAAACAAAATTAGACATGAAATGTGCATAAACATTCAATTGCAATTATGTGTTGTGCTTACATTTACATAATTTCCCATGCTATAAATTAAAAGGTTCATTTTTTGAAAATGAAAAAAATTAGATTGATGCCTTTTAATCATGTGGGTTCCCCGTCACTTTTACTGTCTGTTTCTGTCACCTGAGCGGTGTTATCTGCACTATTAGATGTAAAATATTTCTCAGTGATGAAGATTTCTGGAGGATCAAATCTCAGAGACTTTTCTGTTTTTTCTATTCGCGGTTTGCTTGACTTTTTCTGAAATATAAAGGGTAAAGTTTTTGTAATTTATAATTCATTCATTATTTTAAATAATATAACAATTTTCTTCCTGAAATATCCTCAACTCAATTTCATTTTTTAACTGCAGTAATAATGGCATTTTGTGTTTTCAACAAATAAAAAAGCAAACCATTAGTTTGATTGAATGATTGATTGATTGGTGGCAAACACCACCGTTATGTAAATGAAACTTGTCGCTAAACTCCTATCAATGGATGAATTTTCTTGAATGAGTTTGATGAGTTGTGTGTATCAGTTCAATAGCCAGTTGTGACGTTATTACATGTTATCACAAGTTAAATAGAGTCCACAAGAACGGGCAATTGTAGTCAAATAAGTCAGTTTTGAGAAAACTTAGTTCAAGGAATTGAATTATGGACTTGTTTGGAGAGGAAGTTCTATTTTCAACAGCTTTCTGTATTAGACATTACTGGTTGTTTGTGTAGCAGCAATTGCCTTCTTATTTGTTCAAGAATTGTTCAAGTGAGTTGATGTGGCCTGCTGTCATATGAGTGGAACAGCAACCAAGCCAAGCAAACAGGCCAATTCAATATATGTGTTCTTCTGAAAATTGACTGTTGACAGTATTCTCATTTTGTGAATAACATTCTCTAAGATTGAACACATTCTGAATAAGAAAACAGTGCAGACTGAACCCTTGCTGACCGAACCCTTGCAGACTGCGTGGTTTGCTGAAGGGTGGATAAATGATCGTTCTGGGGAGCTGGAGATTCTGTGCCTGACACTTAAGGTCTTTAGTTTGATTCATGCAAGGGTCAGAGCCTGACAAATGTTGTTAACCAGAATCTGTTTAATCTAAGAGAGTGTGTTATCCCAGAAATCAATCATACAGCCAACAGGCCAACAGTAATAGCCTGCTTGACTCAAAGGACTCATAAAGGACGGAATGCTGATAGAACAGGACTCATAAAGGATGGAATGCTGATAGAACAGGACTCATAAAGGACGGACTGCTGATAGAACAGGACTCATAAAGGACGGACTGCTGATAGAACAGGACTCATAAAGGATGGAATGCTGATAGAACAGGACTCATAAAGGATGGAATGCTGATAGAACAGGACTCA
>JAVFBZ010205045.1:6200-32469 GCA_032466195.1 Katharina tunicata
GCTGTATGGATACTGTATAAATCTGGTAGTATTACAGCGATAGTATTACATGTACAATTGTAACTTGCTAAGCTGTACGGATACTGTATAAATCTGGTAGTATTACAGCGATAGTATTACATGTACAATTGTAACTTGCTAAGCTGTACGGATACTGTTTATAGATATGCAACATTGCCTGATGGATGTTTACAATAAATAGTAGTTTTAGTGACAGTCAATCTTTAATTATGCTTTTCTATCTGAATTAGGTACAAGCTGAAAGACATGGCATTATTATCATTGCAGGGTTGCAAATAAGGTACCCTTGCTCACTTTTTCAGGGAGAAAGAGTTAACAATGCTGTTTGTTAGATAAAACATATTATTTGTTCTTCTTTTTGCAGACCAACGAACATACAAAGTGTTAACAAGTAAAGGACAAGAGATAGTGTCTGCTATGGACAAAGTTTGTGGCCGTACCCTTGTTATACCAAATCATAATTTACAGCCAAACAGCACAACTGATGCTGCAGCCCCTCCTCCATGTCCAAATACGCAGGTTTTACCATTATCCAAGATTCCTTCACATCAGAGACCTTTGCCATTACCACCTAATGGATCCAGGGATGATAAAAAAATTATCGGAGGAAGAGCTAAACGCTCTATACATAGGTCAAGCTCATTGCGTAGAAGTTTTTCAGTGGGTGAAAAGCATATCCCGAATACTAAAAGTAAGATGAAAGTCATGCTCAGAAATAAAGTGTCTTTATCGGGAGGTTATGGTTCTGATACCGAGGATACTTACCAGATCCCCAAAACTACTCACCGGACAGCCGACAGACAGACCCTCTATATACATAACCGCTGGTTTAAACAATTTCAGGCTGAAGTAGGGGATACTCCGTCACATTGCCAGGATCCTCCGGAACCACGAAGGTAATATTTTATACTTCATTTCATTCAATCTTAAGAATACTCACCCCTATTGTTATTTTTTTTAGCCAAAGCTCAGAATGCCAGTTTGTTGTGGTGTCCTGTTTTGTTAATGTTATAATAAAAATAATAATAATAATAATAATAAGCTTTATTTGAAGAGGGTAAAGTATGCAAAATACATGTACATCTACACTCAATCAGCGAAATAGCTGGTCTACTTCGAGGCCCTCAACATAATCAATTAAAGTTAAAAACAATAACAATAGAATTATAAAAAAAAAAAACATTGAAACAGTAACATCAATAATACTAATTACACTATAATTACACATGTATCTGATATTGAGTTTAGAATAAATGAGAAAAATGACAGTTAATTTTTTGCTACATTGTTAAGATATATATTCTTAAACTTTTTGTGAATTCCGCCATTCGAGTCGAAGGTTGAAGTAAGTTCCAAATTGTAGAGCCTGAATATGATATGTACTTTTTGAACAATTCTGGAAATGGAACATATAAATGATGCGATCCGTGTGATCACTATAAGAAGGAGTAAATAGATTAAACATATAATTTGGATATTCACCTGAAATAGATTTGAACACAACGACCTCTTTAGTGAACATAATGTATTCCAATGCTCAACCAACTTAGGGATTTAAATAACTCACCTGATGACATGGTTTTTGTTTTATCTAAAATCAGCCTAACAGCAGCTTTTTGTAACTTTGAAATTCTGGCTAGAAGAAATTTTGAACATTCTCCCCAAATGGATAAACAGTAATTAATATGTGGAAGTACAAAAGCATTATAGTAAATTAATCTGGTTTTCTGTGGAATAAGAGATATATGTTTGCAAAGGAAAGATAAAAGACCTGATATTTTGTGACATTCTTGATCAACATGCTTAGCCCATTACAGAGTTTCATCAATGTGTGTACAGTGTATAAACCAAGTATTTTTACATTTGAAACTTGTTGGATTACAGTAATCAATCAAAATCTCATAGCCTGGCTGACAATATTTTAATGATTTTGAAGTTCCTATCAATAGATTATTAGTTTTTGTAGGATTAATAATCATCCTATTTTCTGTACACCAGCCACTAACTTGAGACATGCCTTGATTTAGTTTGTACTCAATAGACTGTAGAGATTTAGATGAATTGTGAAGAGATGTGATCAGCAAAACTATCAAGGTCACAATCAGTAACAAACAGCACAAGGTCATTAACTTATAATATGAATAAAAGAGGACCCAATATTGATCTTTGGGGAACTCCTGATTTTACAAGTAAAGATATGGAAGAAACATTTCCAACTGATATGTTTTGTTGTCTTGAACTGAGATACATGTAGGACTTGATCCACATCAAACAGTTATTACTGAAGCCATATAGTTCAAATTTAGAGATAAGTGAATTGTGATTTACTAAATCAAATGTTTTTTTAGAATCGATTGATACTAGACCAACAAGCTCATTATTATCTAATGCCTGAGTCCATGACTCTGTTAATTTAGTAAGTGCAGTGAAGCAAGAATGACAGACTGACAGGGGCTTAGAAGGTTATGTGAAGAAATGTATGTATAAAGCCAGTCGTGCACATGTCTTTCAATAAGTTTAGATAAGATTGGTAAGATGGAAATAGGGCAATATTTTTGTGGCGAACTCATTGACCCAACCTTAAGAAGTGGAAACCCTTTTCTTCTTTCCAGTTATGTGGGAATACAGTATACCTGTTTGGATGCTAAGGTTAATGAGTCTTGTTATAAATGGTGCAAGACCGTGCAACTATATCTGCGCTCATTTTAGGAAACATCGGACTTATTCCATCCAAGCCTGTGCTTTTTGTAGTCAAGATTAAGCAAATAGTTTAACACGCTGTTTCTTGTTATAAGTAAGATATAAAATTTGTTTTCAGAGGGTTATTTAGAACTAATGAAAGGCTGTAATTTATTCATAGTAACGGTGGGATCATGCTTATTCCCTTTCACAAGCAAGAAACTTGTTCAATTGATTTGCAATGCTTAGAGGGTTGTTGTACATGTATCTCTCTCAATCATAGCACATACCCTAAATGCTCAACAAATTCGACCTCCATGGACACCTGTTTCAAGTCATTTATTGTAGGTATTAATGTGAGATTGGAACTAAAACTTATATTTTCTAGTAGCTTAAAGTATGAACTTCTTAAAAATGCCAACAGTGTGATTCTACACTTCTTAATCTTTGCATTAAATGTAGTTTTATAAGTGGTAAATGGGGTCGAATTTGTTGAGCATTTAGGGTATTATGTTCTCTCATATTTCTAACTCTTTTTTGTACAACAGGAGCATGTTGATTTAAAACTTCAGTGTTATTTTAAATAATCCCCCTTAATAAACATCAACTTAATTTTTGTCTTTCTAGCATCATTGCAGATGAAGATAATTATTGGACGACGGAGGTAAGTGCATTAACTTGCTGTGTCCTGTTTTTCGTCCTGTAAATGTATTGTGGTGTCTTCTTCGTTCAGGCTGGTTTCCGTCACAGATTGGGCTGGCATTCTGCCATGTGAGTGAAATAACCTTAAGTATGTCGTAAAACCCCAATGAAACAATTTAAATGACGTCTGCAACCTCTAACCATTATTACTATAAAGCAAAATTTAGTTTAACAGATATGTCTTATGTGTGATACATGTTGGCAGGCCTGTGCTGTTGGGACGAACAGGAGCTTCCAATGATACGTTAAACAAATTTTCAAAGTGTTCATCAAAAATAAAAATGTTCAACGGTTTTTATTAGTATGGCCATGATATGAAGTTTATATTAATATTAAGAGTTATTAGAATATTTTGAGTTCTAATTACACATTTACAAATCTATTTTTTAAAAAAAGGAAAGCAAACACCAAAAAAGTGAAAGTTTATCATGAACAGTTTAGAGGACTGAGTTTTAGGTTTTGCCAGAAAACATAACCATACAGGCCTCTCTGTCAGCCTGTAGTCAGTTTACAAATATATGCATCCCTCTTTGCAGATAAGTTTTACGCTGCAGAAAATTCTAGAGAAAAAAGTTCTAAATCCAGACACTTTAAAGCTGGGGAGAAACCAGATGATCCGACTGAAATTCTTGTTCTACCCTTCAGGAATGTTAGGCTGTGGTTGGCAAGAATTCGGTGGTCTTTTAGGTATGTCAAAATTCATGGTTTTCATTGCTTAAACAAGTTTGATGATGTCCACATCACTTAAATTAAATCTGTCATAGCTTTTCCTGCATTCCATACAACCTGCAAAAAACGACAAATGACAAATTTATTATCCGCCAAGCATCCCTGTCCGACTTCTGTACAGCTAAATCTTGAATAAGTTCCACCTTGGTAAAAAAGAAAGTGCGAGAAGCGGATCTTCGCAAACGCCATGCTCTACTGAGCAAGCAACAACAAATGGCTGAAGCCCACGCCATGAGGGGAAAAGCTGAATTAACAGCCGATTTGGAGCTCTTACAATGTAGGAAAAGTGTAGCAGTCGCTGAATCCGAGGTTTTGGCCATGCAGTCAGTCGCTAGTGGGAGTGTAAAATCGCACACAGGATCAAAGGTCCCTGTTCCTGCAAAAGATCCGCCTTCCCGAACTAAACAGTATGTAAACAGTCTTTCACAAAGCCAAGAGTTATTTGGGGTATTGCACTGAAACCATCATAGGAGATAAAGAAACTGCCATGGCGTAAAACCGCAAAGCTAGCACACATGCCGATAATGTAGGATAATCGAATATCTAATCAATTTATGTAAGATCAACTTAATTATCTTCTTTTCTTTTTAGGGTTAACATGTCAGGAGATAGACATGGTGGAACATTTCTGTTTTGTTCACCAGTACAGTCCTGTTGATGTCCTGTTTCACCATTGGCAATTTGTCCACAATAAGCAGACCAAACAGAAGCGAAAGGATCCGAACTTCGAACTTGTCTGCCCACCTTTTACCAAAGAACAGCTTGTCCGTTACCTCTATGACATGGAGAGACTGGACATTATTACATCTTGTAATTTTGACCTGCCACCACAAGAGAGCAGTAATTGAAAAAAATCAAGGTTTCTTGTTTAACCACCAGACTATTCGTTGTTCAGTTCATTGATTTGGTCAAGATGACTGGGGTGTTTAAAAGAAAAAATCAGGTTTAACTTCATATCATTACTAAGAAACTCTGATGTTAAATTTGGTTATACACTACAGGTTTTAATTGTATACACTTTGACAGGTCACCGGATCACCTCATGTGACTAGTTAAAGCTTGTTTTCACCAGTGAACTACCTGTAACGTTAACCATTCCTAACTTTACTTTTATTGAAAGATGGCCCATTAAAACACAACAGGGGGCGGTAAATCAGACTTTGTTGTAATTTGTGATGGATGAATTTCTGGAAAGTTCGTACTAAGTTGACAAATAAGGTGTTTGTTGCCCCCATGGTCCAACCCCCCTCCTAATCATGAATTAAAGATATGTTTGCTGTACCAAATATAACATCACCACAAATTATAACTAAGAACAATATGACATGTATTTAATGTAGTGACACAAGCAGGTTTTCTAATCGCAATGGAGGTCATGTGCATTTTTCTAGCTCCATCCATGACATTTATTACTGAAAAAAGAAAGAAAAAATGACATGCCTCTAATGGGGATTAACCTTAAACCTTAGGCTGATGGGGCCAAAACGCTACAAACTGAACTAGGTGAGGTTCCGCACAAGAAATAGTAATTTTGTTTTAAATTTAGAATGGACCACTTCAATTTACATGATAGTTGTTCGACTTTGACAAGTTTACAGATAAATAAAACATAAATTAAGATTCATTCTGCAAACTTTCGTTTAAACATTATAAACGTTATCTTCCTAAACATATTTTTAACTTAGTGGTATGTTTGGTTAGGAGCACAGAAATATAAGCTGCAATATCTATGGCCCATTAATATTAAAACGACCAAGCACAAGTACTAACTATAAAATGCAAACTAAGGTTGAAAATTCATGACACAAGGATTGGACATGTTGGATGCTTTATTCATATTATATTGACTACTGAACTGGATATGTTGCTGGTTTTCATTTCCTAAGTGTTCAGTTGGCTATTCAAACTGGGTGACAAAAATGAGGAAATGCATTACCCTTTATGCTTCCGTCACTGTTTGTTTTTCCTTTGAGATTTTATTCAGCATATTGATAGACTGTTTTTGTTGACTAGTGTTAAGATACTTTTTGACAAGTAATTTGTATGGCATTTAGATGTTACTTAGTAATAACATACATGTATCTTGTTTAAGTGGCATTTAGAAGCTGGGTATATAACAAAAACATGACAACTGAGATGGATTTTCAACTTCTGGGTATATTGGTAAGCGACGTTTCGGCCTAGATAACAGCTTGAAAACGGGCTAAGCATCTAGGCCGAAATGTTGCTTACCAATATACCCAATAGTTGAAAATCCATTTCAGTCTTCATCTTGATATACTTGAAAGAATTGCAACTTCTGCAGCTTATGAACACAGGATATCAGTCTATATGTTAGGGCATAGATCAAAACATTTCGTTAATAAAGATTCAATAGTTGCAATTCGTTTTGCTTTATAATGGTCTTAAAAGGACATGGACTGAAATGTTGTGTTTATAACACTTTAGAAGTTGCAATCCACATGGTTGTGTTTGTCAAATTATTGCTATATTACATATTGTTACAATTTATTGCGATTACTGTATAAGAAGGGTATTTATTTTATTATACATGTTTTGTTTTTTGTCTGTATATTCCGCTTCCTTTGTTAACAATTTGTTTTATAATTCTCAGTAACATACTATCATATACAGTTCACTCCTTATATTTGCTTCAAAGCATATTGCGGGTGAAATTTTTGGATAGATATTTTTTTCTTGTTTGTTAAACATTTCACTAATCTATGAAATGTATGATTTTTTTATACACCCGAAATGGACATACTGTATTATGGTATGGCCTGTGTCCATCCTTTACATTTCTTATCACTGTGGAGCCTTCAGGTTTTAACCGTTCTGGACCAGACTTCATACAATGATATCCCTAGAACAAGTTCAAGTTTCCTAGGTCAAAGGTCAAGCAAATTATTAATATATATTTTGTTAATATTGAATTATCAAACAGTAAGCATTTAATCCTTGGGCCGATTTTCGTCAAACTTCACACAAATGTTGTTTAAAATTCAAACTTATTGATGACATTTATAAACAACATTTGTGTGAAGTTTGACGAATGTATATTTAAAATAACAGTGACATTGAGCTTTAACTTAACTTTAAGTGATTGAAACACGAACCAGGTTGAGTGATTTTCGTGCTTTATGATTATATGGACAGACAATGAACTTGGCCTTGAACTTTGAACTTGTTCAAGAAATTTTCATAAGACATGATTGTGAAGTTTGATGAAACTTGGCACAGGGACAAAGTCGATACAGTGGTGAAAAGCTTTTTTCGTATAATGGCTTTAATGACTTTGACCCCATGACTCTAAAATTCAAACTTATTGATGACATTTATAGAGTCATGGGGTCAAAGTCATTAAAGCCATTATACGAAAAAAGCTTTTCACCACTGTGTCGACTTTGTCCCTGTGCCAAGTTTCATCAAACTTCACAATCATGTCTTATGAAAATTTCTTGAACAAGTTCAAAGTTCAAGGCCAAGTTCATTGTCTGTCCATATAATCATAAAGCACGAAAATCACTCAACCTGGTTCGTGTTTCAATCACTTAAAGTTAAGTTAAAGCTCAATGTCACTGTTATTTTAAATATACATTTTACAAACTTAATACATGTTTACAACTCAGTTTTACTACTGATCATCGGGCTGTCCTGATAGCACATGAATAACATTTACTGTAATGTTTGACAAACAGTTCTGTGAATTTAGTTACGAGTGTAAAATGTACTGCTGGCGGTGCTCTTGATTAAGTTTAAATGCAGATTGAAATTTTATAAAAACGTCAAGTTATAGAGATTCATTTAGTGAGCATTCTGACTTATGTATATGATGATCAGAATGTTAACAGCATTATCAATGCCTTTTCTTTTTCAAGAAACTGCCTATAAAAGTTAAAGCCATTGTGAACTATCTCCGGCTGTTCAGTGGATTACTCCTATGGGTTTTTGCAGCCCATTCTCAAATGATTCTTTCATGTTATTGTGTAAATTAAAGATTTATTTGTTTGATTGGGGTTTTACGCCGTAATCAAGGTTGTTTCACTAGTATGACGGCGTGCCAGCCCAATTGGTGAAGGAAATCACAGTAAACGATGCTGGCAACATGCAAGACAGAACAAAACATTTACAAACAGGCATCCTGTGCCCCTTAGCTCAGGGAGCACCAGGACACAGAAGACTCTCAACCACCCGTTTAAATTAAAGATTTGTTTGATTGGGGTTGTACGCCATACTCAAGGTTATTTCACTGATATGAATCAATTAAACAACCCCCGTCTTTAAGAATGGTAAGAATTATCTGCCCAGTACAACCCTGGATATCAATACAAGGAAGTACAAAAGTAGATATGCTTTTACACTGGCTTGCATTGTAAAAGTATACCTTCTTGTATACTTCCTTGTATTGATATCCAAGTACAAAGATATACATGGTTGATTATCTGAGTGTAAATTCAACCTTGAACAAGGGATTCTTCTGATGATGACCATGTCTATACACCTGGTATTGATGCATGAGACCTACTTCCCCATTAAATATTGAAAACAATTCTTAATAGTTGTGACCAAAAAATATTCAACATTTATTTCTTCCGGGTAAAATAATTGTTGTATACAGGAAATATGACAAACCTTCACATTTAAGTATTTCTTGGTGGGACATCCAAAATATCATCTTTTCTAAATTCATACCTCAGAAGGTTGTTTAATATTCATTGGTATTTTAAGGACTAAACACATAATTCATACTTAAAACACAAAAGAAAGAAAAACTTGTCAAGAGTCAACTTTGGAAATAATTTCATATTAAGAAGACAAACATTATATTAACAACACTATTCAAACTTTTTGGTCATTGAGAAATATAAAATTTCCATGAATTGAACGTTTTATACTCGCACTTCTATCAAGCCACAAGTCATTTTGTAATGTAGCTATTTTTGAACTTCAAACAATACTTACTTTAATATACACACAGTAACATGATAAATGGTAATAACCTTAGCCTTAAGTCATAATATACCTTTAATATGTATCCAACAAATTATACATGTACACCTTTACTGAATAGTTTTCAGAAAACAAACATCTTTTTTTTCTTTCTTTTTTTTACATTCAACAAATTTTCACCAAACACCTATACGATGACATACATACTGCATACACAGGAATTTTAATTTACTTATAATTAATACATATCTAACTTATTCCTTTAATTAACAATACATGGCTGTGCCCAAAAACTTCATGCTTGACTGCACCAACTGTGAACGCTCCTCAGTCTCTTCCTGTTCAACATCCAATCAAATGGAGCCGCATTCCCTCAAATGTCAAGCAACTGTAAATAAATGGATGTTACAAAATTAAACACAGACAGAGAATATTGAAAAGAGAAGTTGATAACAATTTTATTTTTATTGACTGGTGGAACTGATAACCCAATAGACACAAAGAATTTATTGGATTATCAGTAACACAAGAGCAGTCTCATGGAATTTCAACTTCCATGTGCAATATCATTTGTTAAATTCATATCAGTAAAAAAAAGGTAGATGAAAATATCTTAATAAAAATTGTGTTTAACAATTTCATACCATGTGAGTTCAGAACAGCATGATTTAATTTAAACATGACGCCCAATTGCCTGACCAACTTGAACCTCAAATCAGAACGTCCAATTACCACATATCTTTATTATGGGGTAAAATGACAGACACTAATACAACTGAAAGTCAAAACTGAATCCATTTGCTGCAACACCATGTAAAACTACATTTCAGTTATCAATGCTACACTGAATCTTACTAAAGAGAACTGTTGCTTTTTTTTGTGCAGCAAGAAAATCCTTCCATAAATATAAAGAGTTCAAGTCACGAAGTGAGTTACACTCCCGGAAAAAAATATTTAAAGTTGTATTATTGTTTACTGCAAAAATACAAGACGGAGGTTTGTTTTTGTTAGATAGGATTTGACTTCACCGATTGACGGTTTACCCCGTACTTTAGTTATACTTGGGATATGGGATATGAAACAAGGTCGATCTGGGCCGTCTTCACGCAAACTCTCGGCCTCGGCGAGATTCTGCGTGACTGCCACCGAAACGTGAGCACCTGTTCTGACAGATAAGTGGCTGTGTGTTTGATGAGAAGTCTATGTCCCATTCCAATTGAGTAATACAAGATACACGTGAAAGACGATTTTAAAGCAAGGGTAGCATAGATATAGGCTATTCATCTGCTCATGACAACATAGAGAAATCAAAGATGGCGGCACCGAATTTTGATGGGTGTCACGAAAGTAACAGATTTTTAAGGCGTAAAGGCTATTTACCAACCACGCTAATTATTTAAATTGATACATATTTATTTTGAATGTGAATTTTGAATTTTAGAAGATCGGTTTGATGAAAATAATATAAATGATGAGGTTTAGTTAAAATGAGTCTTAAAATATAGTGATTGTATGCAAAACGTTTTGTTTGCGAAATTGAACAAAAATAAATGTATCTCTGTTATGACGCCAAAAGCTTCAAACTTTTTTTCATTATTTTTTTGTTCAACTGATATTACCGGTAATTATATCCCTAGCTTACATGGCAGCTACATATTGTGCACAAAAGTACAATATATTTATTTTTTAAGTAACTCTGACAATTCGCAATTTCGAATACAGGTCATAAGTTTGAAGTTTGAGCAAACTGTGTATAGATAAGGCTAGCAGAGGAAAGGATTCAATGTTCACTGAACCGGCTAACAGCACAGTTTCATATCCCTCCATACTATATCCCAGGTTATACAAGACAAAACAATAAACTGGCTAGCTGATGTCCCTTCGCTGAGAGAGCACCAGGGACCAGGAGTTGTTTGTTTGGGTATTACATGTATGCCATACTCAAGGTTATTTTACTCATATGAAAGAATGCCAGCCCAATGGGTCCAGGGCATAAGAAGCCAACACAGAAATTAGTTGTATGTATTGTACATGGTTTTGACAGGCTCAAACAAGTGTTTTTAATATTTATATATACAACACATGCCTTTCTAATAGTATTGACATAAATTAAAAAACTGCACTGTAACCACGATGGTATATTCTAGCTTGCACACACAGTTTTTAGGTTGAGATAGTTTAATAAATCATAAGATGTCTTATGATTTGTATAATGGGTTTTTTTATGTGCACTGTAAAAGTTCAATGTTATTGTTTCAAAATAACCTTTGTTCCTAATTTAACAAAACTTACCTAAATAATTATATACTTAAAAAAAAAAATAAATAAATAAAAAAAAAAAATGTATGTATGTGCTTTTTTTTTACTCGTGTATAAAACTGATGAGTCACTGCTTCAGGTTAAACTATTAGCTCTCTATACCTTGGTAAGCATTCAGGTTGCATGACTTTGCTAATACCAAAGGATTGTTTATACTTATTATCAATTCACATTGATTAAAGCAGTATAGTGTCAGCAGATCCAACTTAAGAAAACATGAAGGAACTCCCCAACCTACCAACATCAATAAAGGCAAAAATCCCATTGAATCCCCCCTTCCTCCAGCTTTTTTTTTTTACACAAGCATTACGTTTAAGTTATTTTTACCAACTTTCACTGGTAAATCATCCTTTTAAGTTATTTGCCTAAAATTAAAATAAATGATGAATGACAAACTTGTAGTGAGGAATAACTTACTAGCTGAGGAAGAATCTTCTCCAAATGTTCAATCGTCACCTGATGCGTTTCTTCATCCTACAATAAATCTTCAAGATTAGTAAAAAAAGAATTGAATGACTGATATGGGTTTTATGCCATACTTATTTCACTTATATGATGTCATGCCAGCCCTATCAGTGAAGGAAACCACCCTAACCCACGCTGGCGACACAGAAGACACCACAATACATTTACAGCACAACATAACAAATCAGGTTCCAGGTGCCCTTAAGCTCCGATAGCACCCGGGCTATTAAAAAGGAGATTGCTCACTTATTGCAGTCATCAACAAGGGAATCCATCAACAGCACATTACACTATTTAAATTTAATTGAAATATTTCCGACCAAAGTCTGATTTGCCTGAAAAGCTGATATAACATTGATTTATAATTGATCGGTGTTTAATGCTGTGCTTAAAATTATTTCGTTTATATGATGGTGATTCATTCACTTATATGCCTTATTATCATTGTTCAGCTAAAACCTTGTAAAACCATCCAACATTCTCTTCAATTGGCGAGCTAGCTCAATGGTAAATCATGTATTTTCTCCTATATGACATTGGTTTATTGAAGCATTACAAAGAAACAGTCACACAACCAGAAAATGTAAAGTCACGTGTTAATTTTATTTAAAAGATAATGTTCCTCCATTGCTAAAAGCGACAGCAATGAATATAAGCTCAAAACATGCCGCCCTTAGCCAGAGGCAGCAGAATTTTACAGTGCTATATTAATTATTTACCAGAAATGTCTTGCAAATAATTATAAATATAATTTTCCCTCCCTGTAATGCAATTAAAATATAATAACATAAAGCAAACGCTAATGATATTTGTACCTTGGCTTGTTTAGCTGCTCTCCCAGCTGCTTCTGCAATAGGCAAAATAAAAGACACATATATTCACCAGTAATGAAATTTGAGAAAAAAATAAATTCTTATGAGTGCCAGTATATGACTTGTTCTTATCTTTTAATTTGCATAGTGATACGGTATGCATCCCATTTACATGAGTATTTTTACTTTTAATATTGGACTTGCAATCACTGCCTGCTAATCAAAACTGTTACATGTATCATACATCGTAAAAGGTCAGATTATATCAAACGGGCCAGTATCTCTCCACTTGAAAGTTCCTGTACTCAGGACAAGTAGGCATACATGTACTGTATTTATGTTAGGCATCTGATTGTGTCAGTCCATGTGAAACTGTTTACATTATTGCACAAGATGTCTCACGGACCAGGCACTTTGGTTTGTCATTAAATATTATTTGAAGCTTTTATTAAGTGCACATTGCAAAGTACTATAGGAATACACCACAGGCTTACAGGAAGAAGGAAAATTTTTCAACAAATAACAGTACACAGAACAAATATTAAAAAGAACAAAGGCGTTGATTGATTGTAGAATTTGAACAGAAACATTGATCGGAACATGTGTGTTCGTGTAAATATTTGTATTTTTCTGGAGCTGTTCTAGCCTGTTCATTCTGTATACTATTGATTAGGCTAACTGGCAAAGCCTATTTATTTATATTTGGTTTGATTTGGGTTGTACGCGGCGTCGGCATACATGTACTTAAGGATATTTCACTCATATGACGCATGCCAGCCCAATTGGTGGAAGCAGCCGCCCTTTAAATATGCTGACGACACAGAAGACGCCATGATATATAATACAATTACTGTTTTAGAACAAAAAACTAGAAAACACAACAATCGGCTTCCTGATGTCCCTTGGCTCAGAGAGCACCAGGCTGCCACCCAAGCACCAACAATTTATATTTGGTCATGGTACTGATAATGATAAATAAATCGTTCAAAAAGTGACCACATACCTGACACAAACACCCTTATTACCTCTGTTAAAAGCTGTAATGCAATGAGACTTACTGAAATATAATCAAGATGGAGAAAATGGAAACGTTGCAATTATGGGGAATTATTTTTTAGCAATTGTTTGTCACAGACTCACAGTGCACATATATACTGCACATCACAAACTTGTGGATAGAATTATTAGAAATAAATTAATTGATGGACTGAATGCAATATTTATTGAGAACATTTTACTTTGAAATCAGAATGTTTTTTAAATATATATTTGAACATTTTTAAAAAGTGCACACAAACCCACCAATAGCTCCCTCTGAATTTAGGAGAACGATAATCAATTTTATATATATAGTGGGTATTTCACATTTATTTATATGGTTCTGTTGGATAGTCTAACAGTTTTACTTAAATCATAGTTCATTCGATTAAAAACTAATGAGATAGAGTAACACTTAAATAACAACTTACGCTTTGATTTCTCATCTTTAAAATGAAGCTGGATAAATTTCTGAATTGTTTCCTGAAATTAAAACATGATCATCTAGTTATTTATTATGTATATAATTATATATAGACGGACACTGAGAACACAAAACAGTTTTGTTTGTTTGTTTGATTGGTTTTTAACGTTGTATTTCCCGTATATGACGACTTATTAATTTGGTTGCCGGTGTATGGTGGAAAACCTGGAAGAAACCTCTTAAACACCACTCCGCAGACACCAAAAAACTTCTCTTTTATACGTACGGTCCAGAGGGAGATCGAACCTATTCCGGGTACAGTGGAGGGGACTTCGTAGTCCAACGCTCAACCACTGAGCCACAGTGCGGCCCAACACAAAACAGAAGAATACCTTAACACCTCACAGTACATGAATTTCCATTGTTTTCTGGTTTAATACAGTAGTTTAGAATGTCTTAAGCACACTTCCAGCCGTCCAAGTTGAAATATCTGAAATTCGACGACCACAACCTTTGATTTGTTTGTTTGTTTGATTGGGGTTTTACACTGTACTCACGGTTATTTCACTTACATGACAGCATGCCAGCCCAAATGGTGAAAGAAACCACCGTAAACGACTCTGGCATCGTGCAAGACAGGACAAAACATTTACAGAACATAAAAAAAACAGGACACCTCAACAAATCAGTATCCTGTGCCTCTTAGCTAAGAGAGCACAATAAGATCCACCAAACTACCCGCACCACCACCTTTTAAGGAATGTTTGCCACAGTGCTGTTCAAGAATACACGAGGTACAAACTGAATGTTCTTAGATGTGCCATTCTTCAGTTGACTAGATACATGAAACAACATAATTCACAATCAACAGTAAATACATCATAGAGAGAGAACATCACCGTTTTAACGACATCACTTCTCAACTATGATGTCGCAATGTTATATGGAAGCTGGTTAAGGCCATGCTTATACAGCCTAGTTAGACGGTGAGGCTATGAGGGAAGTTGAGAAGCGATGTGGAAAGTTGAGAAGCGATGGCAACGTTGAGAAGCGCTGCGCGAAGTTGCAAAATGAGGGAAGTTGCTATGTGACATGCATCAAGTTGCAATGCGACATGCGCCAAGTTGCAACTACGCACATCGCTTTGCAACTCTGCCCATCACTTCTTAACTTCGCACATTACTTTGATCACTCATCGTCTAACTAGGTTGAATAAGCATGCCACTTAACTGGCTTTCATACAATATACTAGATCAGTCAAGAAGGGAACGTACAAGCGACATGCAGAGTTGCAAAGCGATACGTGAAGTAGCAAATTCGTGTATTGCTTCACAACTTCACTCAGTGCTTTGGATTGTTTGTTTGTTTGATTGGTGTTTAACATCATACTCAAGAGTATTTCACCTATATGATGACTTACTAATCATAATAATTTGCGTTTCCGGTGTATGGTGGAAAACCAAGAAGAAACCTCGTAAAAAACACCCGCAAACTCTGCAGCCGCCGGGAAACTTCCCTTATATACCTAAGGTCCACAGGGGAGATCGAGCGTATGGTGGGTACAGTAAAAGGGGGTTCCGTAGTGCAACGCTCAACCACGGAGCGACCCCATCAGCACTTTGGAACTTCATGCATCACCTCAATATCTAACTGTGTTGTATAAGCATGGCCTTAACTCACTTCCATATATACTTCATTACAAAAAGATGTTCCTGTTTAGTCGTTCTATGACAATGTGAGTTGCACGTGTACAACAATGTGTAATTTGTATCTATACCAATCACTCAAAAATGTAAAGATTTCTACACGAAAATCACATAAAAAGTGCTAAAAAAAAATCGAGCCTGTGCTATGTGTATTACTTACGCGTCCATATACAGCTGTATATTTCATTACAAAAAGACGTTCCAGTTTAATCGTTCTATGACAATGTGAGGGGCACGTGTACAACAATGTGTAATTTGTATCTATACCAATCATTAAAAAATGTAAAGATTTCTACACGAAAATCACATAAAAAGTGTTAAAAAAAATCGAGCCTGTGTAATATGCATTACGATGAATTTAACTCTCTTGTTTTAATTTAATTTTTTGAGTCACTTGAGTAATATTCGTCGTAACACACAGGCTCTGGTTGGTCAGGCTCTCGTTGGTTAACCACTATTTATCAGCTGATGAAGACGAATTCCATGACAACAAAGTGCTAAAAGGCTGAAAATTTTATGCGCGAGAAGAATAGAGAAGGACAGAGTGAGTAGGGCATAAGATAAGCTGACATTGACAAAAAGCAATAGTGCCTTCGTGTTGTAGCGGGGGTTCGGGGTAGTTTCACAGAATGCCAGTCTAAACGCTCACTATCCAAAACGTCCTCTAGCCAAAACGCCAGCAGATCTTGTCATACCGCCAGTAGCGGAGATAAGACCCCCGAAAGTAGAGATAAAACACCTGCTATATCTATAACATATAAAACAGATGTCGGTTGTAAAGGGAGATAAATGCTCAAGATTAGGTTACATTTACCTCCCCTATTGAGAAATTGAAGAATTCATTTCTATTTTTTTCTTTTATAGGTGTGAAAATCAACTCAAAATTGTCACATTCTTGCTCTTGTTTTTATTTATCCCTACTTCAGGACCCCTTTGAGGTATTAAAGGAAAAGTCCAGCCAATTTCTACAAAAACGCATAAGTTTCCAAGAGTATTTGGAAAGACAACTGACCGTGTCACATTTGCAACCGAAAAAGGATAGCCGTTAATTAATTAATTTAAAACCCGAAAGATTGGCGTCATTTTTCGCAGCTAGGGTAGGCCTGTCTCGTAGTGGATGTCCCCTCGTGGATGTGCTGGTTGATAATGTTCCGTAAAATCAAATGCGATCTACCGTTTCTAGAGACTACAGCGAAACAACAAGAAAGGACATAGTGTTTTCATACCGGTATATTACAAGACGCTTATATAACCAACTGCCAACGTGCCTACACATTTGTCAAGCTTCATTCTGCAAGCTGTATTAAGTCTTAACAATATAGAAAGCGGTTGAATGGCAGGCTCACTTGAGTTAACTGCCAAGTACCGTAGACCAAAAGCCGAATTAAACTGTTTAGTTTGAAATTGGCTCAAGGGTTCAGATAATTGCAACAAGACATCCTGTATTATGTTGACTGCAAATTTATCTCATGACATGACATGATCGCTCGGTTCAGTGACGTCAAATACAATTATAAAAGCATCCATCGGCTCATCCATGAGAGGACTGACACTAGCAGGATATATTTGCACTGCGAACAAAGACGTCACACTTCTTGGTTTAAAATTAAGTAATTAACGGCTATGCTTTCTCGGTTGCAAATGTGACAGTCAGTTGTCTTTCCATATACATTTGGAAAATAATACCTTTTTGTCAAAACTGGCTGGACTACAAGTTCAACAGTCAAATAAGACGTACCCCCAATTGGCAGATTAGGACATTGTCAGGTTATATTCTGTTTGACTTCATAAGCTGTCGTGAATTCCTGATGTGTAGCATTCTGCAGGTGTTACCCCAAACATGTCACAAATTGAAAATAAATCCTGGTGAACTGTTATTATTTATCATCATTTGATTTTGACCAAAATAAAATGCTACAAATTAAAAATTTAAAGTTAAACCCTCTATATATAAAAGCTTACATCTGTTTAACTTTATATGTTAGATATATAGAGGGCATTTAGTCTCTACTTTTGGGCGGTTTGTCTCTATTTTCGGGTGTTTTGGTTGCAGACGCTTTGGCTAGGTGGCATTTTGACGTGATACCGTTTCACGAAGCCTTCGCAAGTTTACGCACACGGTCAATTCCATGTAACTTGTTCATTTTATCAACATTTTAAAATACATTTCTCTGTAATAAAAACTATATCATTGAAAAGAGCATTGTCTTAGACTTCCGTAATGAAGAAAGTTGAAATATTTTACCTCTCGAATTTTCAACAGTGGCGCCATCTGTAGGCAGTAAATTCAATTCATTTAAATGGCTAATTACAAAAAAAGACAAAACCTAATAAAATAAGATTATCACAATAATATTTGATAAAAATCCAACAGAATCCTATATAATAATGAAAAAATAAGTTTATAGGACATAAATTTTTTGAGAAAAAAATTCTATATTAATTAAATCTTTATTACAAAACAGGAGCATTTCTATGTTCTGTAGCGCCCGTCACAATTTCAGTAGTTATTTTAGTTTTCTGAGAAAACTAATAAAATGAGAAAAAAATGAATGTAGTTTGTTCTTGGTTTTTCCAAATTGTATAAAAAACACAAATGATTTTTTTCTATAATTAGTTATATTCGTTATCAAGTGTGACCGGCGCTACCAATTTAATGGGCCCGTCACACAGACACTGACTGACAAAGTACTCAAGCACCAGCCTCATGGAAACAGCAGCACTTGACAAACTGGGACATTTGCAACTTTTGTTGGGCATGTTGGGACAGCTGAATGCAGAATTAGGGAGTGGGGGGTGGGGGCAGTCATGAGTAAAGCATGAATCTGACCAGCATTTTCCTGAAATATAATCAATCTGATTGGCTCATTCTATTGATCAAAATAACTTGCACTCACATAACATCTGTCTCACTTTAAAAGAAAGCACATCACAAGTTAAAGAAGAAGGGAACTCCAGGTATTTTAAGCATGGTAAGGGTTTAAATGTTAAATTTGGTCCAAAATTCAATCATATAAATTTTATTAAAGATTTCTTTAACATCAAGAAATTAAATTATAAAAAATCAGTTTCAGGCTTTATAAGTGTAACTGTGTTAATTTTGAAATCTGCAATTTAACTTTTGGGTTTATTATAAATTTATAATGCTATTGTAGTAAAGGACAAAGCCCACTAGAGTAAGATTTTTTTTTTGGACAATCAAAAACTATTGTAAGGCTTTACTTATCATCAGTAGAGAATTTCAGTATTACAAAAATTTAATCAGATAACTTAAAATGATGCCAGAGCCAATTTCTATTCTAATAACTAATTCCTTAATTTAACAGCCTAAAACAGATACACAGCGAAAAGCAGAAAGTCGAGTAACTCTTAAGGGTAATCCAGATAAATACCAAGAATTTCGATTACGAGAAAGAAACCGAGATAGACAACGAAGGGCTATTTTGGGCAAAGGTCCAAGTGACTTGAGAGAATGGCGTAACAAAAATAAAAAACGCATGAGAAAATACAGACTCAAAATTAGACAAGTTCTTAATCAAAATGGACAATCACATTTTCAATCTCCACAATCGTTCGGAAGAGCTATTAGAAGGGCAAAGGCTGTTTAACCTAAATCTCCAAACAAAGCAATTGTACAAAAATTGGCCAAGGATGAAAACATATTAACAAAATGCACAACTTCAAGAGCCAATCAGATTACAAAGGAATCAAAACAGAAAGTTTTTGAATGTCATCAACGAGATGACATTTCCCGTCAAGCCCCTGGAAAACGGGATGCTGTTATCGTGCGCACATATGGCCAAAGTTCAAAAGAGACACATGTTAATGTCTTTAGCGGAAGCCTACCAATGTTTTAAAAAAGAACATTCCGATATTTCTATTGGTAAATCAAAATTTTGTGAACTAAGACCAGAACATGTCTTCTATATGTCAGATCTCCTTAGTAACTTGTGCTTGTGTCAGTAACATTTGAAATCTCCTTAACTAAGATTTAAAAAATGACTTTAAAGGTTCAACTACATGTAGAAGTTAATGTGTCACATTAATGATTTATTGTCAAGACTCAGCTATTCAAGACACAAATTGTATAAATGCAAGTATTTTAATGTTTCTGCTGATAGAATACTGGAGGATGGGTTAGTGTCAATTGTATTATTAATCTAATGTCCTACATTTATACAAAAATATATATATGTTTTGTTACAAACATAGATATTATGTTCAACTGTAAATTGTTGATTTATCATGTTTATGAAGTTGTTATATAAGTTATTATTAAAAATGAAGTTACTAGATCATTTTAGAGTTATATATTATATTATTTAAAAAAATTGAAATAAGTTAATCTGTTTTTGTGATTTTTATCTTGGTTAAATTACAGTGTGTTTGAAAATAAATCTTCAAATTAACTCTAGATAATCCCAATACTTTTATTCAGTGTCACAAATCCAATATCCATCACTTAAATCAGTAGCGTAGCGCCCGTCACAAATGCCTGTAGCGCCCGTCACGCTACAATAATTTGTGCCTGACAGAAAATAATTGGAATATTAATATAGCTTGTTATGCAGTGTGACCAGTATACTCTAGTCTTCTATTGTACCTTAAAAGTTTTAGTATAACTTCCGAAAATTCATAGGGATATGACTAGACCCAAAGTTACTTCGTCCGTTGACTGTAGCACCCGTCACGTTATGTAAATGGGTCTCTCTTCTGATTGGAAGTTGTACATGTTGACAAAATCAATATGCATATTGAGGGGTCAACACATTTCTGTGTTCTAAGAGATTGTCAGACAGTTCCAGTCTAGTTAACTTAAGAATTCTATAACAAATGTAAGCAAATTTCTTTCTGAATGTAGCGCCCGTCACAATGGAATTGACCACTGTACGCACTTACATGTAGGCCTACATGTACTATGACATGTATGGCAACAAACGTTGAGGGCATTGCCTCGACACAACAGCAAGTTCGAAACATTTCAACGGCTTTGTGACAAAGCCCCAAGGTCTTTTTTATAGTACATAGCATAGAAGGATATGATATGCAATATATTGCTGATACTACTGATACTAGTGATAGTGCCTGTGGAATCAACCAATCAAACAGGACATAGACAACAATTACGTTTAACTTTTGGTTTTAGTTTTCCGCTCATTCAGCTACACACGAACGAAATACTCTTTTACGAGTATAATATTTCAAAGTTATTAAATCATCCAAAATATTTCCCTTTAAACAAACCTCACCGGCTTGAAATCCGCGCCACTATCGTCATCCATTTTGTTTTCTAAGCTCCACTTTGAAATTACTTCCCTTGTGAACCAGCAGACGGGTACATTTTTAGTGATACTCTAAATGTTTTTAAAATTGGTAATGCCTGAGTTTGAAAAACTTTGTATGTTTTCATTGTTATATATAAAGTTTAAACTGCCATATAATTTGTATATATCCCTGTAAATTTAATTGTAAACAAGCACAATCATAAATGATAAATCAAATTGTCACGCCATAGGCTCGTACATTTTTGGTTGTTAAAGGGCGTGGCCGTGAGTGTCATCCGACAGAAGCGAAAGCTGTTCAAAGTTATTGTGACCTTTCAGATTAATGAATGAGCATTAGTGATCATGTCTAACAAGAGGCAAAACGATGGAAACTCAATGGGAGGTGATACGAACAGCTCAGATAAACGGAGGAAACAAGTCAGAGTTTGGGTGGACGGGTGGTAAGTTTGTAGTGAAATCGGAGCGATTACCAGGAACGTCGTAAACTGGTCTCCGTATAGTGTGTAACACTGACAATTGACGGTAGACCCGCTATCTCTCTGTCTGTTTAATCAGGATTGATCTATTCTGTAGATTTTTTTAGGAGTTGCACCATAGTTCACATGATAAATTTTACTACAAATTTCAATATGCTGTATATAGATTTTTTTGGACATCTGATGTAATTAAACAAAGATTTAATATTCAAGTATTTTTCGGTCAAAGTTGTACTTTTTGCACATTACACCGACTAGAGTATTCTTACTCAGTCAGCTCATGATTTTAGAGTATGGGATGAATCCAATGTTTATAATTATAAATGGAAGTTGTAAACCGTGGTGTGACAAAAACATCTATCAGCACAAGTATCGAGTATATGTGAGGCGTATGCCATTACACCTGTAACATTACCAGGCTAAATGACCATTTTAGAAGGACTAATTCATTGGTTATCAAAATTGTCTTAAATTTCTCCACGGCTCCGTCTTGAAATGATGTTATTGCTAGGTGGAAAACACTGTTTTAAGATATTGCTTAATTAAATAAAATAATAGATGAACTGGCACAATTACACTTCAAATTATCCCATCTCTTGTTATTTCTGTTCACACGCTTCCAGAAAATGTATTCTTTCGTTTGGTAGAGGGGAGGGTGCAATCATCAAACCATTTTTAGCCGTTCATTCAGCAAACTGCTCGCAGAGATGTTTTTAATTTCTTGTTTTTAAAAGCGGCATTTAGAAGCTGGGTACATTACAAAAACATGACGACTGAGATGGATATACCCAGAAGTTGTAAATCCATCTCAGTCGTCATGTTTTTGTTATGTTTTTAATTGGTAGTTTCCATTTTTGCTTGTCCTCGTAGGTGACCACCATGGCCACACACACACACTGAACTTCTTTAAATGTGAGCTGATTGACTATGAAACAAGACCCATACTTGTTCGCAATATTTTCTTTTAAGAGACTAAATTATAGACAATAACTGAGGCTGGAAAGAATTTTAAAGCCGAAAATGCGTTAACAAAGATCAGGACAACAGCAGTCAAGAGATTGGAAAAATTTACAGAGTGATAGTGTCTTTATTCTATTTAGCTGAAAACAGCATGTGATGTCTAATCTTGTCTTAAATTATAATACTCAGCTTATACTAGTTCCTGTTACTATTTGTGCCTGTTGCCAATACAAGTTACCATTTGAAAATTAACTTTTTTTCAGTTTTGATATGGTACATTTTGGACATGCCAATGCCATTAGACAGGTTAGT
The DNA here is from genome assembly GCA_032466195.1 of Katharina tunicata. Taxonomy (NCBI): domain Eukaryota; kingdom Metazoa; phylum Mollusca; class Polyplacophora; order Chitonida; family Mopaliidae; genus Katharina; species Katharina tunicata. Next base: position 29,079 of record JAVFBZ010205045.1, read on the forward strand.
ATTACATTATTGAATGTATGTACTTACCCTAAATCCTCAACAAGTTCGACCTCTAAAGGCACAAACTTTAAGTAATTTATTAGATGTTTAAGTGTGAATTTTGAACTAAAACTTACATTTTCTGGTAATTTAAGGTCTGAACTTCATCAAAATTTCAAATTTGATGTCTACACTTCTTACCCTTTGCATGAATTGTATTTTGTAAGTGGGAAATGGGGTCAAATTTGTCGAGCATTTAGGGTAAACTACATTTAAAGCTGTCATGAGTTTAAATAACCCTCTACAGCTGTACATTGATCCTTTCTGTGGAAAACCTACACAGAATAATCTTAATAATACTACAAGTATTGAAATATATTCTTTGTCATGTTAGGGTCAGCTTAGCAGTACACACTGTAATAAACAATGTTACCCCATAGTTTTATACCGACCTGGCTATTAAGGACAGTATTGTTTCTAACTTTCAAGCCTTCATTCATACTCAACTGCCATACTTAGCGCTGGAAGAACATTATCTTTCCAATGGAGCTATTACTGAAATGACTTCATTGTTTGGTTGTGTTACCCTCACTGCTTGCTGTTGGAATACACAACTGTCCTGTATGTGAAATATCCTTGGGCATGGGATAAATCACTGATCAATCAATCAATATATAATTTTTTACATATACATGTACTGTTCCGGTGGCGTATAGCAAAATTTTCTTTCTCTGCATTTATAAAAAATATATATTTGGAATGGGACATACATGTACATATAGATGAATACATATTTTAAGTTATAAGCTACATGTAAGATAAAGGTTTCATCAAATTGCCTTTTTTAACATTATTATAAGAGTGGCCCTGACTGGTGGTCTTGTGTCCTAAGGTTTTCTGAGCTAACGGGCATCAGCAAGCCAAGTTGTTGTTTATTTGTTTTATTTTTGTCCTATAGATATACTGTGTATCTTCTGTGTTGTCACTATTGTTTAGGGTGGTTTCCTTCACCCATTAGGCTGGCACACCGTCATGTGATTGTGGGTGAAATTACCTTAGTACGACATAAAACCCCACTCAATCAAACAGTCAAGCTTGTGGCTCTGTAGAATGAAAGGGGCTTCTTTCCCGGCACCTACATGTACCTTAATAGTTGTGCACCCCGAAAGGTACTGTTACATTGTGTTTTTTTTTTTTACTGAGGTTTGTTTCTATTTTTCAGGCCAAACAGATGGGAGATTATTTGATTGTAGGAGTCCACTCAGATGGTAATAGGAAATTATAAAACTATCTTTTGGCCGCGTTGGAGTGATTTAATTTGTTTCACATCAGTCACTTTGAATTGTGTATTTTTTATTTTTATTGTTTTTCTTTTTTTGAGTTTCGTAGCCGATGACAAAGAAATGTTGAGTCAGCTACATTCATTAACTTTCTGATTTTAATTTCACTTAATGCTGTTGTTATCTAGCCAGGACATGTAGGTCTATGTATAAAGTTCAAAACTATTTGCCATGGATCCATTTCTTAGAGGCTTTAAGGTTTTGAGCCTTAAGTATCACCTGTCAGGTGACCTAACTATCTTGTTGCAATTTACAAGCACTACATTTTCAGAAAAAAACTGTTCTAAAAAAGAAATTCAATCTCATGTTGTGCTTTTCCCTAGATTTCAATAAAAGTTGCAATCATCATTCTGAAAAGCACATCTTTGTCAAAAGAAGGAAATTTCTAAGAATCTACAATCTTTTGAATTTGAAAAAAATATATGTTTAGGTCCAGTAAATAATTTGACCATGTCATAGCTAAATTTGCTATTTTGTGTTATGAAAATGCAGAACTTGGTATTCTGATTTGGAATTACTATATATTATATATATTTAGATATCCCTCCTTCACATAACAGTTAGCACAGATACTTGTGTATGAAAATGAAAATTCCAGAGTGGTAAGGTTTATATAAAACATATGTTGCCAACTTGCCTCGATCTGATTATCATATTGATTCTAATAACTGTATGATCTGTATCTACCTGCTACCAGCACATATGAAACAAATGATATCCATTCATATTGACGTCGGTTTTTACCTGTGTTCAGCACAAATAATAGGCGTCTCTTTTTATCAGTACATCTATAAGGGGAGAAAACGCTGTATAAAAATAAACAAACTGATTAATGTAAATAATTTTTGGCACATATTTTGTGAGTAAAATTTAATTCAAGGAGACAAAACAGTATCACATTTTAAGTCCACCCTACAGTTGTCAGGTTACATGTACTAAGACTCTTATCAGAGTTTTTATTTAAGAGAACTGTTCTAAATACAGTACATCTACTTGAACCACTTTACTTTTCATTTCAGTTTAGTGCAAAATGTTGGCTAGAAATATGCGGGGCAGGGGTGTCAAAGAGTTGCTTATTTCAAGGCCGGTTAAGATAATCACCTCAGTCTGTTTTAACAGTATATCTCAGGTCCCAGATTAGTGAAAAACTTGAAATAAAATATGTAGACACTTCTATGCTTTTGTTACATGACACTAAATTTATATAAATATTTATGATCCCTGTAGAGGAGGTGTCTAAGCACAAGGGACCGCCTGTCTTCCAGGAGCAGGAGAGATATGAAATGGTTAGGGCTATCAAATGGGTCGATGAGGTAAGAGGTCATAGTTCTCTATATCTACTAAGCATGTAATCACTATCATATCTATTTAGATTGTATAGTTATATATCATTGTTATCTATGTTAGGTGGTTGATAAAACTATACGTACACACACATGTCATGTAATCAGTGCATTTGTCTCCATTCAGTGCATTATATTTAACTGTCCTATTTTCTTAATGTATATTCTGTAACTGTTAGTTTACATTTTAATTTAGACAAATTATTTGGTAACAACTTCTGGTTTTTCCAGTTTCAATAGAGATATGAAGGTCATTTTCAATCAATTACTTGAAAATGCTCTTGGCATTTTAAATAGCATCTAGGTGGAAACATTGCCCTGGAAGTTGTCATCCATTAATAAGGCTACAGTTACTCAAAAGCCTCAGCTTCTATATATATATGTCTCTAAAAGAAGAACTTAAATTGGTGTAGGCCTAAATGAAATTGCAACTCCTGACACTCTAAATAGTACAATCTCTTTAACTAGGGACAGTTAATGTAAAAAATTCCACTGTCGTAAAATAAATGTTTTTGGTGCTTGCTATTTTATAAGAATAGTACATTCAAAAAAATTAAATGTGAAACTGTTTGTATACATTGTAGGTTGTGGAAGCAGCCCCGTATGTGACAACACTAGAAACTCTGGACAAATACAACTGTGATTTTTGTGTCCATGGAGGTAACGATTGAAACTCGTTTTTAGTTTTGTTTTGTTTTTTTTTTTTTAGGGGGGGGGGGGGGGGGGGGG
>JAVFBZ010205056.1:0-13511 GCA_032466195.1 Katharina tunicata
ATTGATTAAATAGTGCTCCAATGAACGATGTCAATATCAACGAAGAAAATTTGATTTTAATTTAAACAGTTGAAGAAAAGACCAAGAACATTTTCAGATCCAACATTTAAAATGTGTGTTTATAAAAAGTTATTGATTTGAAATGTTATTTATTATTGTACATGCATGCAATATAATTTATTTTTGTACATTAAATTTCGTAAACAAAAATCCACGTTTTTGAGTTCATGAGATGAATTTCTTTGAAGGATAATATTTGATATCATGTCTATTATCCTTCTTGTCTACTTAAACTGACAAATTCGGCAAATTCTGCAGTAGTACAAAGTCACATTTAAAAATTTGTATAAAAAAAATAAACAAATGTAAAAAATTTGATAAAGCTTTTTAGTTAAAAAGCGAAAATTTAGAAAGAACGGAAATCCTTAACTCTGTCAGAATTGCAACTGTCTAACTAAACCCTTTGAATGTTCAACCCATTAAAACCTTTACCGGTGTATATAACCAGCCTGGTCATATAGAAACACCATTCTATGTTGGGATATACGGTAAATTGCCGCAAACATGCTTTCTCCGTTGGGCGAATTACAGCTATAGTTAAATCTCATATGCACCCTAAATTAGGAGTTTTCAACAAATTCTGACTGCCTCGGTTTTAGTTAATTTTGAAGTTTGTATATAAAGTAAAAGAGTGATGTTGAAATAGAACAAAATATCCAATGGGTACCAGGCTTGTGCGGGCCAGATGAACTTCCATCATAATTCAAATTCAACGTAAGCCTTATGTGTAAATGTTAAACCAGAAGACCATTAACTAGTGAATGGTGGGTTATCTATCACCCTGCCCTCTGACTACCTTAAAGCCGAAGAAAAAACTTACAGACTCTATTAAATTGAGAACTGCTATTATATGTTTTGTAGGATTTTTCGTTTTCCATTGGAAGCCTCTCAAACTGAAACAACTATAACTAATAGGTGTAGTTCTTGCATATAAAAATAATCCAAATTATTCCCCAGCAAAACAAAGCCTTTGCAAATGTACTAGGCAACGAGTAATCCTATAAAAAAATGTAACATCAGTTTAGTAACAACTTCATATCATCTACATATTGACTAGGACTTTATCTTTCTGTTACTTACCTTTTAGCATTTTCTATAATAATGGGGGGAAATGTTTTCTGACTGATTGTGGTTAAGTTCAGCTAAACTAGAAAACAAAATATAATATGTTATGATCCAGCAAATTAAAAACAAATACATTGTCTATAGTCTGTGCCAGAATTAACTTAAATTAAACGTTACCATAAACTATATGATATGAACGAGTACATGTATACAATACAGCTAGAAAGTATGGTCAAACTGATAATCATGTGAACACAACAAGTGAGGTAATTCTTAAAAAATGCAGGCTTATTTAGACTCAATCATGCAGTATACCTTCCTGGCGAGTGTCATGACAGTGATAATGATCCTGCCATTCGGGATCTTTTCTTGAAACTAATGTCGAATTTTCTAATAAAGGTACACGTATAAATGTGACATGTTTTACTGAAAGAACAAAAAAAAAAACAAACAAAAAACGCAGCACCCGTTTAAGTTCTGGCAGGGCAGTATATCCACGCGTATCAGGCGGATAACTCTGTGTTCTAAAACAGAACCCAAGCTAGTTGGGGCAGATTGGGGGAATATTGCAATGGATATGTTCAAAGGAATGGCACATGTCAAACTGGAAAACCAATCAGCTGCCGATAAATCCCTATAAGCATTTTGTTTACTGACATATTGATATTTACTGTGATAAACTTCACTTTAGCGATTGATTAATGCTTGGCGTGATACTAAAGTATGGAATGAAGGGTGGAATTGGGTTGTCCGGGGGTGGGATAATTGGTCTCAGAAATCTAATTACTACACGGAGGATTACTAATATCCGGGTAGTAAGACACAGCTCTCACCCAAGCCCAATAACATAAAGGGGCGTCCAACTCAGTCTTCCGTTATATTTTATATTCTGGTGGCAGAGGTGACATTTTAATCACCATCATTTTACTTGTCAATTAACATTAGCCTCATGGTCAGTTCTTACAAAATTGGAAGATAGGTTTAAATGTATTCTAATTGATTATATCTCGCCATCTGCTCTTTCCTTTTGACACATGAAAAAACGTAGTTGTTTTATAATTTCCACCAAACTTTCTTTTTTTCATGAACACATTTGCAGTCTTTAGAAGAGGTAATTGGCCAATGCAGACGTTAGCGATAAGAACAATACAACAACGGATTTCCAAATAGGCGCTTGATAAATGTTGTTTATCGCACAGTATGATAGCTTAAGAGACACACAGACATCTATTCAGACGAAGAAATAAACACATTTAAAACACAAAGTCCTACTTAAACCTCTCAATAGATGGGATTGTGTTATATGTTAATAGCATAACAAACAGATTCATTTAGAGGGAGACGTAATAGTTTCATGAAAACGATCGCTTTCTTACCAAAGTTTACAACCTTTTTACACAGTTTGTTAACTCACTACTTATGTTTAAAAAGTGTATTTAGTAATGAAAGATTAATTTCTTAAAATGTAACTGACTAGTTGCTATATCAATATTTTCGTTTTTTGGAAAAACTATCTCTGATACTGAACAGATTCTAGTTCAGAAAATTGTGTAGGCTGACACCCTTGCGGGAATGGAACCCACGATCCTCAGAATCAGGCACCGAATCGCCAGCAGTAAATGCCGGCCACCTAAACCACTCAGCCATCCGACCTTCTACAAGGGTCTCTGCCTACAAAATGATCTGAACTAAAATCTATTCAGTATCTGTGAGTGTAAGCCCAAAAAACGAAAATATTGTCAGCGGTCACTTTCTACGACACCAAAAATATTACATAGTTGCTATATGTATACAGAATATTGCCGATCAAAACAGCACACGCTACATATCATCATTTGCATGTGGAAGTAGTTGAATACCAGACCTATCAATTAAATCTACACTCGTGTATGTGTAAATAAAATCGTCTTGGCACATTTAGCTGTATATCTGTAGGGTGCACCAAAATGACTACATATCAAATCACTATTGATATTCGGAATTACTGGTTTCTGAAATTATTCAACTGTTTTCAGTTCAATTCAATTATTTTATTCACCCTGACCAGTAACCTTGGTACAAGGGGTAAAACAAGTAACAATAATACATTTACAAAAACATGACGGGTAGCAGCGTTAAATAGAAAACAATCGAAAGCAGGACAGTGCTGCTTATTACGTCATTCATCCACTTGACCCTCTAATCCCGTTAATCCCTTTTATTGATTACTTAAGTTCATATATAACTTGATCCTTATAAATCACCCAATGTACCCTTATCTGATTACCTATAAATCTCCCGATCTGACACGATTGAAATTTCTCTCAATATACCCTCATATAACTGCAGGTGTCATATATAGGCTGGCACAATGTGTCCATACATAGAGAATCCACTCGTGCCCTCAGAGAACTACAATCGGCCTATATTCCGCTGGTACAACCTCTATTCCGCTATGGTATGGTTTCCTTTGAACCTAAAGCACCATGTAACCGCCCCTATATTTTGCATTATTTCTAAGACCAAGGCACAATATTTGTTTGTTTTTTATTTGTTTATATGTTTATTCGCCAATCAATAATACCAAATGCATTGACAAAATACGCATATCCTACACAAATACAAAACTCAACGCATGCAAGAGTAGATTTCACAAATTTTAATTCTAAAGAATAAGTCACCATATACAATAGACCAGAGGTATATGAAACTTAACACATAGAGGCCACGTATGGACTGGCATGCAATATATATATATATATATATATATCAAACAAAATTTTCTTTCTCTACATTTATACAGAAAATATATATCTATTGAAAAAGGGCTCCCCCCCGCCGAAAACCTTCTGGCCAGACAGTGAGTGTATCCTGTTATTGATAAGTAACTCTTATCACTAACACTCTACATAGTTTTATGTTTATTTTCATATCGTTAAATTCACCTTGTTTTATTTAGTGTAACAATTTGTCTTCTTTTTTATACTAGTGTATCTAATATAAATTTAGATACTTAGGTATCGCATTATTGCTATTGTTATTATTTTGAATTGATTTTGGTCGCTTTTGAGTCGTCTGTTCGTCCAATTAAATCCAACCATCCCAGTTCTTCTGTATTTCCTACTTCCCCGGTTGTTGCCTCTACTTGTGTCAGCCATGTTTCATCTCAGCGTCCCTCTCCACAACCTGGTCCTTCTTCGCCTTTCCTCCTTCTGCTCGCATCGCCCTCCTACTCCTCGTTCCCTTTCTCCTCGCCCTCCTACTCCTCGTTCCCCTTCTCCTCGCCCTCCTACTCCTCGTTCCCCTTCTCCTCGCCCTCCTACTCCTCGTTCACCTTCTCCTCGCCCTCCTACTCCTCGTTCCCCTTCTCTTCGTTAAACTGGACCTGGGCCCATTCTGCCTGCTATACCCCCATCTTGAATGTTGGAATAAACAATAAGAAAACTCCTAGGCCAATTCCTCAAATGCGAAACATGATGACAACTATTAGACAGACATTTCCTAATTTCGTTGAACTACAGTCATCATCAAAAGTATCAACCAGTGGCATTTCGGCATAACAAGACTCTGCAGCTTTCAATATGACCCCCATACAAACAAATTCCTAGGATAGATCAGTCTAAATTCAGAGCTTGTCGGGATCAAATTCATTGGGCTAATTTCTTATACGAACATTGGCTTATAGACTTTGATTTAAACTAGGTATGGGTCAAGGCATGGACCAACCCAATTTCAGATATATTCGGTTATATAAATCATTTTGAAACCAAACAGAAACGCTTGGAAAGGGAAGCTTATTGGATTAATACACTTCAAACGTTGTACCCATTAGGATTCAACTTGGAACTAGACAAAGTTTCAAAGATAAACATTATTCCTATTTCATTCCAATATGACCAGCCCAGCACCCGGTTTTCAAGTCTTCTTACACGGGAATATCAAAACCTTAAAATACTTAAACCTCTCTCACAGAGAATGATTATAGCGTACAAGAGGAACGAAGCTCTTAAAGTCACATACGCTCTCAAAAGTTCTGAATTTTGCACTATCACAGAATCTCATGAAAAATTTATATTTATCTCAAGAAGTACAAGCTAGAGGCTTTCCAATAATTCCAACATCAAATTTGTAGGTTGAAGGAGAGTTTTATAATAACTAATAAACTAAAATCTGAATTTTCTGTCAGAATATTATTAAGTGAATGTGTCAATCAGCTGTCATAACTGAGCCACTGAGATGTACCGCTGCTACACCAAGTCAAACGTTAATTAGCCCCGCCCCCTTCCGCTATTCAAAATCTTAACTCATTCCATATACGGTCATGAACCCGGCGATATCAAAGGCTTTACTTGAGGCATACGAGGAAAAATGGTCGACCTTCCTTACGCAGAATTCGAATTATAGCATGATTTCTCCTGGATATTAATAGCCAAGAACCAACTTAATAAATTCATTTCAAAGTAATTGTTTTAGTTTATGTACAAACTTAAAAGTTGGTTAAAATCAAGGCAATCATAATTTGTTGTAAAACCCTAATTTTGAGTGCTTATGTTACTTTAAGGACATACTGGTTCAGACAAAACTCCCTTCTGTGTCGGATAACTCATAACTGCTGTTATCCTTACTTTATAGACCAATGGGTTACTTTCTTGGTCTACATCATATTCCTTTTTAGATTGTATTAACAGATTGTAGTGAGATTAAGATCTATCCAGAAACTAGTCTCTGACAATTTATCTAGAACATGAGATGATATATCGACCTTAATTAGTCGATATCCCTTTGACAGTGTGATTAATCTTGACTGAAATATATCTAGCAGTAGGTCCATACAATCCAGACTGTATCGAACGGTGGGCCTATATAGATCTAGTCACATGGGCATGCAAGTCTTGGGTTGTGTCTGTCTGACACTTACCCTCATATCAATTATCTTTAAAGGTGTACTTTTAAATAGTGTACAGACATGCTGGGAAGAGATTACATAAATTCAAACTCCGTATAAGACCAGTCGTCTGGACGATATATATTTCAACAACAGTACTAAAGTATGCATTTAACGTGTTAACTGTGACAAACATGCATATAGGCAGATATAAAACCGAAGGTCAATTAGCTGGGAATATTTACATCTGTCAAAAAAATCTGCTAAAATAAAACAAAAATAAAAACTGTAGGAAGTGTCAGCCGGCTGTAGATTGTTGTGTTACACACAGACGTAAAGTGTAAGGAAAGAAACGTCATTCCCTAGACTATCAACAAGATATATCAGAACAACAACATGACGACTGATATGGATGTTCAACTTCTGTGTATATTAGTCGTCATGTTTTTATTATGTACCCAGCTTCTAAATGCCGCTTAAACAAGATAATATATCAGTCTGACTTTGTTCTCAGCCCAGTCAAAAAAACGAACCAAACAGACGTAAATTTACACTTCGGTGTACGTTATAAAGCTTTACCCAAAAAACATTATTAATGAAGATACATCTATCGGTATAATATGTGAGCAACTTAAATTAATGTCTCTCTAAGGGCTTAATTCAAATTTTCGCATCTATTTTGTATAAATGAATTATGTTAATATAAATATAATTATTAGGGTATGTTTAAGTACAGGCTTTTTACCAAGAAACGATTTACGTTTTCCAAGTATTAGTCTATTTAAGGGCGACAAAATGATATGATTATTTCTATTCATGTCTAAGCTATTTGTCACTAACAAATTATTGCTAGACATTTCAGAAGGGCTCTGCTCGATCAAGAGAACGGAAATGATAGCGGGCATAAACTTTCCGCCATTCTGCTCGACTTACCTATCTGTGGTTGCGTGCTTCCGACAAGTCTATCAAGAATAGTGATAAATGTCACGTGCAAAAATGAACAATCAATAATTGATTTCCGCGGAATTCTGCGAGCATCCGACTGTGCAATAAACGAAACTATTCACGACGTCTTGCGATTATTTTATCCGCGCCGAATGACACGAATGGTCGTCATGCACGTAGGCCTATCTGTCAAACTGCGGCGAAAATCATTTCTATTGATCGATTTATTTATTTGACTCAGGTCATTTGAGCGAAAGGTTTAATTATTATTCCTTTTTCAATTTTTCAATTCAATTTTCAATTTTTAAGATTGGTTATCAATGCATGTGTATTAGGGAACGGCGTAATTTGTATAGGCTATATATACTATAGTCAGTTCGCCTATGGCCATTTCCGTATTTTCATTGGAAATAAAAAATATATATTGTTTGAACCTTTAGTATAATGGAATGTGTATTCTCTTTACTTATCAGAAATATGTTAAATAGATTCTCTGAAGCCAGCAATATGTTGTACAAAAACAACATGACTTCAGAGACGGAAAAGGGGCAATTGAGTGTGTTTTCATTCTTCGAATGCCAATTGAAAATTATATACAGAATAGCGAAACACTATATACGGCCTTTGTTGATTTTAAACAAGCTTTTGGTTGTTTGGATAGAGATACATTATAGAACAAGCTGTTGCTAATTGGAGTTATTAGCAATATTGTTTCGATGATTAAATGTATACCATGCATAGTGCGAGATCATGTTTTCTCCTTAATGGAAAACTATCACATTATTTTGATATTCATTCGTACACGACAAGGAGAACCGCTGTCGCCATTTTAAAAAAAATGTTAATAAACGACATGGAAGAAGATTCTATAAAAGATAGCTAAAATATATCAGAGTGGACGAAATCAGTATATTTAAGTTAATTTTATGATAAGTTTTGTTCCCAAACACATCTAAATGGTTGCAAGATATTTTACACAAGCTAAAAACCTATAGTACTTTATATAGAAATTGTTATAAATATATAGACAAAACAAAAGTATGCATTTTTCAGAAAAGATGTAGAAATGTACACTATGATTTTTGCTATAGTCAGGATACGATGCAGACAGTTAAGAAAGTATATATGTCAACCACACCATCCAAAATGGAGGAAAAATTGTCTGAATGTTCGTTTTGTGGGATGGAGAAAAGAAAATGAACAAGATGTTTTAAAGTTTGTAAAATCTATAATGCGACCCGGTTTTATACAAAAGTTCCCTTTCACACTTGGAAATGATTTCTGGAATGATAGAATCGTTGTGCATCATAAATTAAGAAGTTGTAATCCATATCCTTTATGTTTATCCAACTTCTAAATGGCACTCAAAGAAGCAGTCCTGCAATGTTTTGCTCAAAATAGCAAGTATAGAACCTATATATCATACTATAGCGAGTTACATTTCAAAACGATTCATTCAATTGTGGAGATTTCAGTCTCGATTGATTAGTGTTTAACGCCGTGCTCAAGGGCATTTCACTTTTATGACGGCGCTGTATTCCAACAGTATAGACAGCAACTCTTAACACAACAATAAAATGTGTAGTGACTAGTGTGTTTGCTGTTGGAAAGATAATGTTCCTCCAGTACTAAGTATGACAGCATGGCTATAATCTGGAAGCATACTGCCAGGATGCCAGATGTTGTGGCCCTCTTCGATTAAACCATTAGTAACTGAGCTATATGATATTGAAATCTGCATCAGGAATGATCATGACTTCATAGTAAGTTGAAATATAGATACTTTACAAAATGACTTCAATATTCGGAGTTGATGTTATTATTTGATTTAGTCTAAACGATGGCGGGATCTTCTTATGTCCTGTATGGTGTCCTGTATGGTGTCCTGTATGGTGCTCTGAGCTATAAGGAGCACAATGAAGGAGATTTGTCTGTGTTAAACACCAGTTAAATGCTACCACCAGATTTGTCTGTGTTAAACGCCAGTTAAATGCTACCGCCAGATTTGTCTGTGATGTCCTGTTTTGAGTCCTGTCCTTGTCCCGAAGTGTCTTTGTCTGTTGAGAGGGTCTTTAAGGGTGGTTTCATTCACCGATATATAGGGGGTGCACGCAGTATATATCAGTGAAATAACATGAAGTATGGTGTAAACCACAAATAAAGAAACAAATAAACGAACGGCGCACAGTCCGATCTATAGTTGAAAAAACCGGTTTCAAGCAATGATTATAAATCTCAACCCAGTGGAAAACGGTGTTAGCAACTATACCGAAACGTTGCGCGGGAAATATACCAGAAGCTGCCATCCATAATAGATTAGGGAACAGTAAATTTATGTGATCTTCAGTAGGCGAATGTTGCCGTAAACCGATAAAGTCGTAAAATGTGAAAATTATCTACAGTTGGAAGCGCCAATGTAATAAATACGTCTTCAGCTATGCATATGTCCAAATACTGTAGATAAAAGATGCGATTCTCCACACGTTGGAAAGTGTTTAGCTTGAATTGTGAGCTGAAAAGGGTCTAGAGCTTTTCTTCCTCCAGCTTTCAAAAGTTTTTTTCGGAAGCTAGAAGTAAGTAGGCATACATCCTGTAGGCATTATATAAATATCATTCTTCAAAGATATCACCAAGTCACACACACAAATACTTTCGACACAAATTTAATGCACACAAAATATACAACTGCAACTCAATAAGAATTTAACAAATAAACACATTTTAAAATTTTGCAGGTGATAAAATTCTTCAGAGTGTTTAGATTGATAGAACATTTGATTCGTCAAGAATGACATTGTCTAAAAAAGCACTATGGAATGACTAAAATTGACTTAGGTGGACGTGTGTGTTGGGTTGGGCGGTTGTAGTGAAGTCTACAGTGGTCATACATAAGTTGGTCGGATGGTCACGGATTGAGCAGACACAGATGAGTTGGTCGGAGATACCACAAAATCTCGCACATAGCCCTGAAAATCTGAGATTTGGTCGTCATATTGAGAACCCTGATCGTCACTAGAGACGGAGTATCGAGATCGGTTGTTACATCTTATGTCATTTAACGAACAAACGGGTTCTAAGTATGTATCTTCGTGTCTGAAATGTCTAAAGATTGAATCAGGAGTCCGTTCTGGGGTGAACAACCCAATGTCAGAATGTCTGAACCTATTCCATGCTGTGATTGGACTGTTCGGGAATAACTCACGACATTTGAAGTTCTCTATCGTTTCATACCCATCCTCATCCTCAATAGACTCGTAAATATGCTCCTCATCTTGTGCCTTAAAAATGACGTCCTCGTGATGAGGATTGGGGTCAGAGTCCTTGACCTTCTGTTTTGATTTCCGGTCACTGGAAACATTTTCAATATCCACGTAACGTAACCTCATGATATTATCTGTTCCGTTTCTCTCCGCGATTTGTTTGGATATGGATTTAACGGGTATACACATGGCGTGTTTTGGTTGACACTCAATTTGTCCACATTCCCATAAGTTTTTCCCTTCAGCCTTTAGTCTCGTGGTCACAGTTTGGTACACTTTTTGGTAAAGTTTAGCCTGTGAGTCTGTCGTGTGCTTCTCTGTGACGGGAACGGGAGGTAACGGTCTCTCCCAGGGAGCCATCTTAACTTTTACCTCTTCAAATTTTGAGCGTTTGATGTTTTTCCGGTAGTTTTCGCCTGGAGATCTGGGATTTCTGTCTAAAGAATTAGATTTGGAGACACGATGAGTTCTGGTGATTCTGTCTAATGAATGTGAGTTTTGGGTAAGAGAGGGCCTGGATGAATCATGGTCAGCTCTTGTAAGTTTTGTTGAAGTTTCTTCTGTTTTTATGATTGTGGTCTGACAAGCCATCTCTCGGTGTTCTCCGTCACTTCCCGGGTGTTTCCGTGACTTCCTGCGTTGAGATCTTCGCTGTATGTACTCAGCATACTCGATTTCTCTCATCTCTACACTCTTTCTCTGAGATGATCTCTTCGGTTCTATTCTTCTAGATTCAATACCGGAAGAGCTCTTCCCTTGGATGTCATCGATGATTTTCTGCATTTGATGACTGACTTTACCTAAGCGTTTGTTGTGTTTCTGGAAGTGGACTGGATGACTGGAGTAGAGGGAAGTTCTGGGGAACATCTTGAGTTCTATATATACTAGCGGTCCCCCGATACAAATCACAGCCGGGAAGATAACGACCAGTCTGTTTAGGCTCTGATACTGAGCTTAGTTTTGGACCTATTCATTCGTGGGTCCACCAGATGTATTCGCTTGATAAGATCTGAAAAACAAAATAAAATACAGTTAATTCTCACATTATTGATAAAAGTAACACGATGGAATATAATTGTGCGGCAGCCAGAATATGCCACAGTGAGCTAACGCCTACGCTTACACTGGGACATATTCTGGCTTATTAATTTTTCAATACACGGTTTGAAAATATTGAAAAGTGTTCAAAAGTGTCTTGGAGTATAAACTATGCCAGAATATCAGATTAATATATTCACATAGTGGTCAATAAACATACAGGTCGCGGTCTTCCACAAAGTTGTACCTTTTGTTTAAACTACACGCAGTTGATATAATCAAGCCAATAAATCCGTATCATAAAATATAACCAACAGCTGTGGGTAAAAACTGGAAATATGAGGTGAGATTTGTTGACTTCGGTATTTAAAGGAATGTCACGTGTCAGACCGAAGAACCAATCCGCTGCCGATTAATCCAGCTGAGCGGGCAGGTTGTGTAATGAACAAGTCCCTACTGATTAACACAATGGTCTTTGCTGTGATAAATTTCACTTTGACCGATCGATTGATGCTGGGCGGAGTGTTATGGTAGGGGGTGTGTGATAGGGGCGGAATTGAGTTGGGGTAATTGGTGAAGAAAGCTCAGCGCTGGGAGGGCTTCACCCAAGCCCAATAGCATACAGAAGAGTTATACCTAGTCAGATATTATATTACATACTGGTAGCATCTGTGTAACAGAAGTGACATTTTAATCACTATTAGTTTATTTGTCAAGTAAATTACATTTGTGTTCTAGAAAATGTATGTAATTAATAACAAAATGTAACATGTGACTTCGGATATCTGGCCGGCCTTCGAAAGACCAATATTTTTTAGACAACGATTCGTAATTATATTCATCGTCATTTATTGTTCATCATTTCTTCTTTTGAAGTAAAAGCTAAAGTAAAATGCTTTGGGAACTCGTGTATCAGGTAGAGACTCAAAATAGAATTTATCTTATAAAGTTAAAGACCATACGGCTAAGGGCAGTTTGTGTTATGCTCAAATTCAAGCTGTCAAACTTTACACTGGAGAAATATTGTCTTTCCCACTGATCCAAATTCAGTTTAAAATAATTTGCAGTCTGTGTATAATAAGTTTTGAAAGACCGAAGGGCAGTTTAAATATAATATACAAACTATAAAAACAAACAGACATATTCAAGTTTCTTTAGGAAGTTGTTTTACGTTTTTTCTAATTTCTTCTAAACACAGGTCACCATTTGCAGTCCACAGTGGCAGTAATTGGCCAATGTTTTTTCCAAATAGTCTTGTCAAAACAGACAAAGGATATAAGAACATACAACAACAGCTTGTCAGTATGGTGTCTGGTCAGTATTGTTTATAACACAGTGTGATAACTGATAACACCGCGAGACATCTGTTCAGTAGGAGAAATAAGCACATTATAAATATAAGTTGTGGTTATATACAAAATCCTATCATTGTAGGCCTACCCCAGACGAAAAAGGATTATCTTGAGAGTCGAAAACAAAACCGATTAGTTTATAGGCGGAGTAGTTTACGTAGAAACGATGACAAGAACAGATGTCCAGGTTACGTCATCGATGAAGATTGGGGGAATGTTTGTTTTAACAATGTGTAAACGGGTTTATTCAATTAAAAAAAAAACAGTTCTACAAAGATAAAGGTTTATTCTCTCCATACATAACTAATGAACACGTAGTCATCACGTAATTCCCACTGTTCTCGGCTACAAGAGATCATATGATGACTAAGAGGATCGATTTAAACCACATACACTAACCGCATAACTTTTGTTGTGTTGATTTGTGTTGCCTAACTCTGAAGAACGATATTTTCGATATCTTAACACTTTTATGTTTGAGATCTTTATTTTGTCACCATTAGGATATATCTAAATATTGAGATCAAAATGAGTGTAAATGAAGTATAAACAGTACTCGTGTAAGGGCCTACTATATATATGGTTTCCAGGCCCTTACTGCCTTTCTTCCTATTCCATGATGTCAATATTCCACAAGTAAGCACCCACATTAGTCCATCAGCAGACAGGCTCGTGATTCGGTCCATTCAATGAGTCTCTTTAAACCGTACCTGTATGGATTACTACCACCAAAAGCCCATTGTTACATGTGCACGGTTTTGATCACAAACAATTTGACATAAATCTAAGTTCCCGCATTACATCAGTGACATTCCGACAGGGCCCACTGAGCTGAACCCTCATCTGACTACAAAGGTGTAATAGACTTAGACACATAAGGGATTTCACGGCTTAAGAACAAATCATTTTGTTCGATACTTCAATGAG
>JAVFBZ010205067.1:0-13511 GCA_032466195.1 Katharina tunicata
ATGAACCTGAATTTCAGATAACTTATTCAGAAAGTCCTCGGTGTTTTTGATAAAACTAGGGTGCCTGTTGGCGATTGATTTGGGCTGGTAATCAATAAGTTCTGAAATGTGGTAAGATTCAGAACCACAGTCTGAAATTATTGGTCTACGTGGGGGCATAGACGGTTGAGGCCATTTCTCCTGTGGTTTATGGATTTTTGGAAGAATGTAAAATAGCTGTATTTCGTTGAACTGCAGTCATCGTCAAATTTGAACCTTAGCGGAAGTAAATACATATTACTTTTATTCCTTTAAGGTGAAAAAATCTTTAGTTGGACCAAATGGATGTTTGTTAAAAGATGGTTCTTACCACACACCTGCTGGATAGGACTATTGTCAAGGACACTATGTACCGAATTCTTGGGTTGACTGTTGTATTGTTGAAGCTAAAATAAATACATTTGGAATGTATTTTGCCTAACCTTATGATTTATTCCGGTGTTTGCTTCACTGAAAGGAATGTCAGTTTGAACAAAACCCAGCTGTCATGTATGTTCTTGCATGTGATGTACGCTCCATCTCCACAGGGATACTATCTGATCCTACGTCTAACAATCCATCCATCAACTGTCTACCAGCCTAGCACATACACATCTTATTGACTGGTCTGCCGAATCATATATGCATGAGAACTGTTTCTGTGGTGCGGAGAAATCACAGATGAAATGTCTGAAGTGGTAATTGACACCGAAGCATTGAGACAATATAGTTCTGTGCCATTTAATGTTTGTAAGATTATAATCCCAAGTACAAAGTAATAGAAATACCACGGACAAAATCGATTTATTAATAATTCATTTTTTATTTTATTTTAGCCTACTGGTTATTTTATTTTTTAATTATCGAGTGACAAGTACAAGGAAGTCCTCTTGTATCGTTCTTATAAGTTTTTGTAGATTATGATAGAAATGAACCGGCACTTACTGACAATTTGATTTGAAAAGTTACCCGCAATCTAAACCTAAAACGTAATCTGACTGATGACTTCCGTTATTGTATCGAATGAAGTAAACTTATCAAATCAGAAACATTTTCTGTACTATGATGTTGCAATTTACTTTCTCACAAAATGATATTATTTTTACCATCTAAGTATATCTGACCCGCCTCCAGGAAAACTTGTCAGTTAACTAAGTAAAATAATCTCAAGACATTTATTAATGTTGTGCATATTCATTATACAATGGTACTGGCAACCTGTGGGCAATTTGTTTTCTTAGCTTGTATTGATCTCCGATATTTTTTAGGCGAAACTCTAATATATGTATTTTTAACAATTCGATGTGATTGGAATTGTTCCGTTTACAGGTATTTAACAAGAGGAACTAAAAGTCACTCGTTATCATCGGTTACTTCAGAAAACAGAGCAACTTTGTCCCGGATGGAAACATTCAATGGGATTCTGTAGAATAAATAGAGTTCAAATCAAATCAAATCAATCTTTATTTAATTTAGGGTACATTTGAAAACAAAATAGCGTTAACCTAGTTATGAGGAAAATAACATAAAAATAAACATTACAGATTGTTGTTGGGAATATTAAACATCAATACAAATTTCAAGTTAATACAGATTTTTTTACAGGATGGAAAGGCCATGACTTTAAATTTAGCGTCATATATAATATTAATATTTGTGTATTTTATACTTGTATATGTTTTGTTACACGTTTTTTGTACGTGGACAATAGCTGTACACACATCTGTCGCTTAACCGATCCCATGGGAATGCTATCAAATTGAACTAGGTAGTATTTATTGGACACAAACTGGATATAGGTCACAATATTTACAAGGAGTAAGCTTTGTTTTTTCATGATTAATTAGGACTATTTACTGCACAAACAAGCCAACTCCATAAGTCCCGTTAGCCGAAGTAATGCATCCTTGGAGAGTTCATTGGTTTCTGTGAGGCACTAAAATTGTAAACCATAGGGCCAATGTGTTTCTGGTTAACGGAGAAGTAATCTTACCAAGGTATTCAGCCCGTGAAAAGTGGGGCATTTAGCTAATTGAACCTTATTATACACACGTCACTTAACACGTGCAATTCGTTTAACTGGAGTGTAATAATAATGCGCGACATTAAATACGTTAAACGTCAACACCGATTTTCTGGTATGCATGCTGGGAAATATTTATTGGAGTCTAGCTACTTAAAATGACATGAACATTCCATGGTTGTGCAATAATAAAATATATCGGCTAGTGTTTCTGTATAATGCTCTCAGAGTGACAGATTAATTTAAATGACCAAAATTGACAAGCTCCCAGTGAATATTAGACAGCATGCCATATGGTGTGGCAATATAAACGTATCCGGTGCAGATTTTATCAAATTGGAAGGTTGGTGGGAGCTTTCTGTGAACTGCTGGTCTCCGAAATGAAAGGATTTGGTTGATGGATTGATTGGTGTTGAGGTCAACGTAATTTGTAAATGCCTAAAACAAATAATACCATAACAGTTTATAACAGTTACTGTCATATGATCGTATGTGGCAAGTTTTTCTCTCTTGTTAAATTGAACTTAAAATGTGCCCCGGTAAGTTAAATATACCACAGTGAAATTATTACCATCGATGTATCAGTGTTCATAGTAGTTTAGTTGCCCGAAAAAGTTGTTTCGGTCGAAAATGCGAGACACACCATGTTTCGATGTATTTAATTGACTAATAACAGACTATATCTTTAATTAATCGATATCCAAGTCAATGATTCACGTTGTGTTCAAGAAATAGATATGTTTTAAAAATAATGATTTCCAGGTTCTTCCAAACACCTAATAGGAATTTGACATGTAATTAAAGCTGACTACCGACCAAACAGGATTCCCTTATTAGTCTGTACCAAGGAAATCCTATTCGAATAAGTATTATCGAATTTCTGCCATGTGTATCGTCTGAAAAGGAGAGCTACTTTCAAGAAATTGTATGTGACTGTCGGAAAGCCAGACTTTGTTGTACGGTTTATTAACTTCATCAACAGGTGTGGCTGTATGTTCTATGTAAGATCAATACATTACGATGAAAAGTAAGTTAGGAAAGTCAATTAGCACCCCAAAAACACTCATTGGCACTTTATACAATGATATTTTTTACGTACTACGTAATTCAATTTATAAATAAATCAATAATCTCAACAACAAAAAAAGAGATCTTACATTTTCTTATCTTGTACTAAGTTCATGTATTTTTTCTTGATCGTATGCGTCAAAGTAGGTATCGGAAATAATATGAATAACTTACATATTTCATACTAGCAAAATATTTAATTCCTTTTTTGAAATCGCAAAACTAAAAATGTACTTCACGCCAATAAACAATAATATATCAATTTAAATAACATAACATTTTTTGCAGAATTTGACCAGTTCCGTGCGATTTTTACTGATGCTAACATGGGTGTTCCATATAGAGTAAGAATAAATCAGTCGGTTAAAGCGCTGGCCTTACTAGCCAGAGACCCGAGCTCGAATCCCGGTGGGGGCAAGGTAAATTGTATGTATACAATTCAGGTAAAAATTCGTTAGTTCTTCCGCGAATCTCTGTAGCTCAGTCGGTAAGAGCGCTGGCCCGGCTAGTCAGAGACCCGAGTTCGAATCCCGGTGGAAAGCAAAATTGTCTTTCTCTACATTTACTTTCTTTACATTCTCAGTACGTTTTGCAAATATGGGCATTTAAACGGATGACTGTAAAATAGCGCCATGCAAGGCTATGTTACAGGCATTGCAATTGATAGCCTGTATAATAATAGCATCTGAATCAAATAAGGAAAGAATGACTATACTACTATACTTAACCTTCCTCTTTAAGTACAGCAGAATTTGCACAAAACGTTTAATTCGAATTATGTATAGCTTTTTTACGGTTCTCAGCGCAGTTTTGCAATTTTCTTGAAATACAAACCTACATCAATATTGCCGTTTATAAAATTTTCAATAACTTCAATGAATCATTTCCAATTAAGTAAGTGACTACACCTGTCATACGAACTGCGTGGAAATCCACTTCATTCGAATTTATTTGCAGAAGAAATGTGTCCTATTATTATTGCTGTCGAATCTTTAATACAATTGGTGGCATGTAGCATGGCTTGGACGGGTAAAAAAAAAAGGACCTCTGAATTTACATGAAATGTTATTTGGGGATTGAATGAGTTTTCTTATTTTATTATAATACAGAAACCGACCGAAGCAAGACAGACAAATATAATATGATATTTACCAAGTATATAAATGTCATTTGTTCACAAATGTGACAAACATCTTATATATTTTAATTCCGTTAAAGGAAAAAATATACGTATAGTTGGCCAAATGCAGGTTTGTTATTGGTACAAATTACTAGTCTGAATGCCATTGACAATTAATTTACACCCCATTTGCATTTGACACAAAACGGATTGCCTGTTTGGAGTGTAGCAAAATTTGTACATGTGTTCGTGATTTGAAAGTTTAAAAATGAATGCTGGCGTGCCAAAGTAATTGCGTTCTGTTTTATATTTGTACCATGTAACAAGTTGCCCAACGTAACATCAACCGACTGGATATACACACTCGTCAATCCACAGAACTGATTTAAATTGAATAAAAAACGAAAAATATTAAGCATTGCCTGCGGAAACCGTTTCCTATTTGCAAAAATTACCCAAATGATTGTTCTGTTATTTCGTAATAACTTTTACCTTTGTATCTGTATATAAAATGTTTTCATTGAAACATGTCTAATAAAAGACTAAGAAGATCTGGACGAAAAGTAAGTGCTTGACGTAGCACAATATTCCAAGCACGTTTGTGTTTTTGTTGTGTGTGAATATAACATTGTTCCTATTTAGCTAATGATACATCCAATTTAACCCAAGAAGTCCTGGACGTATTTTAGAGACGATCGTGGGAATTTCCAGTCTTTCCAGTTTGGTTGATTTCGAATCGAAAAGCCACAAGAATAGCTACGCACGTATTACGCCAGTGTAATGCAGAATATGATAATATTGTCACATTATCCTAATGTGGTGGAAAGTTAATACTTTCATCAAACATTGTTCGTGCTTCCTTTTGTTAGTATCATGAATAACTACGTGCCTTGCCTTTTTGATAAAGATTGACTTTTGTAATGTGCGTTGATATCTCAATTAATACCGGTAAATGTATTTACATTTATATCAACAACTTCCCAGTATGCAACAATTATCACGTCTTATAATAAAAACTATGGACGAATAGTCGCGCATTGCTTAATTGTTATACCTTACGTCGGTTAATATTTGTTTTTATCGGCCAATAATATAGCACTTGACTGACTGCAACATAAAATGTCACGCAATTTATCGGATAAGTGTTCAATAATGCTAATGGTGCATGTTCCAGCATGGATGCTTTATACCCGGGTGGTTACAATATCAGGAAATCCTTGTTAAGGGTCCGAAAGCCTCATGACCACCTGCATATTGCTGACAACACCTTTCCATTTAAAGGGGAAGTAAACAAAAACATAGTCATATCCAAGATACAGACCCTACTAAGTTGTTTACAATACTAACATTTTTGTACGATTACTTGTTTTCCATTTCTAGCCACTTAAACTACTGTAAGTATTGTGATTTATTTCTGTATTTCTTGCAGAAAAATTACCCAAATTACTCCAAATTTAACCCCAACAAAACAGAACATGTACAAATGTACAGAATAAAGTTATATTTATGACCCACAGCATGTTAATATACATTTGCTTAATATGGTCACTACAACAAAAGTAGCATAACAAATCTATCATACATTTTACTTAGAGAAGTTCAGTTTAAGTGGCTTACAGTGTAAACCGAGAAATCCTACAAAACTGTAATAACACTTTTAGTAACGTGATATGGCCTAAAATATAACTATGACTACTTTGTTCCCATCCACTTTAAGGACAAATACAAAGCTATGGATTAATATCGGGATTTTAACTTGCCATCTCCTACTGAAAGTGTAGTGATCGTTGTGCTGTGCATCAGACCAGGGAACCAACTGGTTGAACCTCGGGAATGCTTTTATTGTATGCAATCGCATAATGATTACATTAAACGTATACTCATAAGTACCCTTACTGAAAAAATAATTGCATTTCAGGTATCTTTAATGCAAAAATGATTGCATTAGCGGTCCCGTTACACGGTCACCTTGTGGGTTAAATAATTTAGTCTGTGGATTTAAATATGCAAGCGATCAGTTTTAGAATTGTTGAGTCACATTTCTCGACTCTATAGTCCGCGATGTAATTTATAAATGAATAACTTTCGAGGCACGTATGAATCTCTCGTGCAGAGAAATATTTTTTCCATGAATTTCTCAGTTAGAGATCAACTTGGTTAAAACCGCTCTCTGCTAATTTCTAACCACATTGGTAAAATGTTCTCATGTTCATACAAAAAAGTTTCAAAAGCGGAGATTCGCATCTTCGTTAAATTAAATTTTCGTATTTCTAGTTTGTATTTTAAATGAGTAATGAACATGATCTTAACTAGCAAATAGCAAGTACAAACCTTTAAAGTAACCTCTCAAGACTATCTTTAGATACCTAGTACTTTGTGATCGTTTTAAAAATACATTTGTGGAATTCGCGTAACATCTAACCAGCATTTCAGGTACGCGGACTCGAAAGGATCAACCAAGTGCCATTAAACATTTAACGATATTCCAACCCTTGTCGAGTACACCCAATAAGATTTATTGTACCCAAAGCAACAAGTCCTCTCCATACGACAAGCCTTGTATTGCCAGGACTGATTGGAGGTATTTGTCGTCCATTATAAGCCAAGGAAACTGATTACAGGTCGTAATGGTCCAGCGGAGAGTCTGGGGAATTAAAAGTTACAAACAATATGATAACAGACCTGGAAGTCCCACATTGTAAAACAGATTCAGGGGAAGTACGAACGTAATTATACCTTCTTTATATAAGATGTTTACTATATATTGTACCCAAGCTGCTATTGAGGGTCAAATTGTCACTTAATTAAAAATAAAAGATTTCGCAAATTTATTTAGAAATATATTAAAATAATTAGATATATCTCTAATCAATTAGAGTTACATCTTATTAAATTAAAGATATATCTTATTCAATTAGAGTTATCTTTAATCCAATTAGCGATATCTGTAATCAATTAGATATATCTCTAATCAAATAAGATATATATCTAATTGTATTAGAGATATCTCTAATTCGATTGGAGATATATGTTTTTCAATTATAGATATCTCTAATCATCACTTATGGTAAATTTGTTTAAAAATGAATGCTTCTTTCTCTTCTTAACGATTACGACATGTTGTCCACTCTCCATACAGCTTTGCTTACAAAGCGCTTGGCTAAGAAGAACTGTTGGCTTAACATATTTCAGAAGTGTGTTAAAATGTCATTATACCTCATAATACAGTATAAACTTAGCCATACAGCATGCCAATATAAACAATATTCACACATTTCATGAACAGCAATTGGCTGTGAGGAGATTTATCTGTGCATATCTAGTTAATATTAGAATGACAATATGTATGTTTGACCGATATGTTGACCTTGACGTCACGTAGTTGATATTAAGCAGTTTGCCTGACGCGCCGCAATATTGTAGAATATATCCATTTCTAACTTTATAAAGATCCTGGATGTTAAATATTGTCCTTTAAACATTCAATATTTTATACACTTTCACAACACTTCATAATTTATTTCGTCCGAAACGGCAATCTCTAATGAGTATATTAGTTCTGACACATTAGTCGGATCGAAGCTTTGTACAACGGGACGTATTGTTAAATCGTTGAATACCACGGTTATATGTTAACATCTTCATAACCGTTTGCAGAGAAACTTGTTTTCAGAATTCGATTCCCCAAAAACTCCCGGAAAATGCAAAACGTGAGCGTTTTAAAGTTGTGTGTATAGCGTAAAGACTAATGTCGTGACAGTGACTAACATTGCGAGCCCAAGTTTTAACACTATATATTTCAACGAAAGGCATATCATATGTATGAGTTACCATGTGTAAACATTCCTCTGTTGTGGGACGTTGCGTAGATGCATATATCTTGCTTTCTTTACCTAAGTTGTGATATCCTGATCACACTTTAAGATAAACATATAAAGGATACTATACACAAGACGGTGACCTTTAGATAATGCCACGCCAAACATGATAATTGATCTGATAACAAGGTGCTTAGTTTGGCTAGACGCAAAACTACTTTGCTGTGTTTATGCTGCAGTCTATCTGTTTATATACAACATCACCTCCACTACCAGTGTTTTGTTGCTAAGTTTGAAACTTGACACGAAACCGCACTGTGTTGAACTTCTGTTTGTTTGGGTGGCTTTGTGTAGATTATAAATCATAAACATTTATTGGGCAATTCAGAACCTCGTGGATAAGTACATATATATATGGAAATCATGGCTCTGTTGTGATATGTGCAGGTTATCAGCGTCAGAAAGGGCAACTGGCCAGCTAAGAGGTATACAGTAGCACACTGAAAATGAAAATGAAACGCAATAAGTAAAATAAACTGCATGGAGTACGTCCGACTCTATTTTATACCTCGAATCCGGCTTCTTGAATCTCGAAAAATAACACCTTATTCATCGATTATCACTGATTTATTCAGTTAAGTCAAGATAAGAAAATAATATACTATTTAGATTACTCCCATCTTTTCTGTCCGTAATCCATCCTCAGATCGTAGTCCACTACTTATCCAATTTGCGTATAAAACCAAGGCCTTTTGACAATTAGTTTCCCTGCAAACTATGCCTGTTTGGTATTCTCCTCCATCCAGTCCCAAACGCACCAACTGTTTCAAATTGTATGTAAAAGCTCGTGTCAATCCACCAAAGTTCTAATCCTCCACGCTGGTTCTATGGTGGAGTGCATCTACATGTATAGAATGTACTGCTACGTCACTTACGCAGCAGCTGATGTTCGTTATCTTCAAATTTATTCACAGATTTTTATACAGACTTTGCTAACTGCTTGTGTGGATTTGGAGAAGAATCGGCTAGTCACTTCTTGCAGATTTGTCATACTTTCCAACGACAAAGGACATGCATGATACATAAAATTGGTAATCATATATTCCAACCCCAAACTGAGAGAGAAAATGCAAACTTCCATTTGCTCCGTTGGCATGTTTATTAATCCGTTATCATATTATATTTTACATGTGGTTATTTGTATTGCACACTCTGCAGACATATTTCTGGCTGTCTATAAACACTTAGCTGATTGTTACTTCTGGCTATGATAGAGATAACAAAGTATGATGGATGAATATTTCTTGTCTTACTTATTTTTAAGTTTATTGGTGTGTCCATTCAGCAGAATGAATGACGCCATGATTAGTTAACAACAATACATGTAGAATCCAGTTTACTGGATTAAAATAATAATGGAAAAAAAAATTTACCTTGACAAATATTTCACTTTTTTTACAGACTAAAAGCAAGCACAATTTATTAATATGTTGATTTTAAAATATATATACATCAACCTAATCAAGCCCACGGTAATCAACTGACAGAAGCATTATTTAAATAATTCGGAAAACCAAGAGCGCGAAAAACCACCATCTGTGTAAACATACATGTATGTTTTTCATATTTGTTTTATTCGCCCCTTTAACTCATATCAAAACAAAACTATTATACATGTTAGTGTTTGGTATCCATCGTGCATTAACTGTTGTTTTTATAGATCCTCGAATAATAATCGTTGACATTTTAATCTCGTTCTGTTTCTTAGACTTGTGGTGTACTTCCAAGGTGATTTTATCTTGCAAAGAAATCCAGGCGTAGTCCAACCTCTTTGTATCGATTGCTGAGTACCGCGTAAAAGTTATTGTAACCAAGAGGACAATCTGTGTCAGGCCGTACTGATCATTGGGTTTTTAATCAACTGGTACATTACATCAGCTTAGGAGGTACCAGGTGTACTGTCTCGTCTAAAGAAAAACAACACATTTACTACAATAACTCATCACTAAATAATTGCATTTTAGAAAGTTTTGACACGAAACTGGTCAAAAATAACTGCACAACGTAGTTTGAATACTATTAAATGTGAAGTGCATAAGCATGGAAAAAACTCACAGGCCAACTTGGTATTAACTTTTTTTGTATACCTTGAGCAAGCAACAAGTATGGTTTTTAAGCCACAATAGGCATACGCATAATAACTCGAAAGCTGGTCGCTGACGTTGACGTGGCACACAATAATGTATGGTACAGTTGCAAATACTATCGTTAATCAAACATTTTATTTTCGTTGTCAGACTAAAAACCTTAGCACTTCGTCAAAACGTGGGTTGGTAAAGGAATATGACCTAGTGATGTGTACTGGGTGGCATTGGTAGCACCGAACCTGGTCTCTAGACTATACTTAATCAGCCGACGTTCTTTAATGTTAACATATAACTGGTTTAACATCTGTCAACCGAAAGAAACGCACCGAGATATTTTCCTTACAGACTCATTATCTTAGATGCCCATGCCATAGTTACTAAAATGCTCTTCATTCTGAGCTCCAACGTGCAGTATTGCATGACTATGTAGTGTTAATGTGTGGGTCGCCAGTTATCTGGGTATCTGATTTCCAATGTTATTTTAGGGATTACATCATACTTAAGTCAAATGTTCTTGTGGATGCCAATATATATAGAGACGATATGTTGGTGTCCTTTCACCACTTTCCAAGGTTCTAACAAAACAAAACTTTGATTAACAACGATAAGTAAGTTTTAAGAGTCTTCACAACCATAATCGGAAATCAGAATATTGGTGTGTTTTGCCAGTCGCGTGATAATATGAGTCAAGCGACTGAGTGTTGGTTAAAGTTCAATGGAACAAGTCGATATGCATGAATTATTGCAACAAATCATCATATATAGAGTTAAATATATCACACTAGATTTTCAGCAAATCCGCACGCTTCCGTTGAATAGGAAAACTGAGATTGAAAATAGATTATCCAATTCAAGTCTACATCTACTCAAAATGATTGTATTCACCAAAACAAACAAAAAAAAAACACTGGCTTGGGTAGAATTTATAATTAGTTTATCTAAATTCTCTTTGATTGTGAGAATATTGATGTTTTTTTCACCCAATCTCCGAATTAGTTTTTAACACGTTACTATATTATTTATTTGCATTTGTTTAAATTTAAATTTAAAATACATAACAACAGGTTTTCTAAGCACACAGTCGTCCAAACCGTACATATACATTGTATTTCTAATTAATCCAAGCAGCTACTAAATGACTTGACAGTTAATTTTTTTCCTACTGTTGTTGCCACACCAAAAACTTCTTTAAACCAGAAATGGAAGTGCAATAAGTGGACAAGGAGAGAAAGGTCCATTATGTGTACTGGCTATCTATTACTACAGCTGTAGCTGCACTCAGGTCAAACATACAAATGCACTCTGTAAATCAGCACTTCAATTCAAATTTAAGGTTTTGAGTTGCCAAAAACTTTGGTCTCTGATAATGATCCATAAGCGTGTGTACACCCTTTTATACCAACATTCAGAACAAGATACCTCCAACCAAATATCAGCTTACTTTCATTGGGGACAGTTTATGTATACTTTCACATAGACCTATCATAGCGCACAAGAAGAACAAATGGGTCAAGGACCTCTTGGTTAAGACGAAACTGCCTCCTGTATCAGATAACCCTTAACTGCCCTCATCTTTATTTGGTAGACTCAAAGGTTGAATACTAACTCTAAACGATACATTTTTCAGGTTGTGCTTATTATCGCTCATACCTAATATCTATGTGTGTTACATATTCATCTTCACAATATACATGTTACATGTATTGCCTTTTCTCGCGATACGCTTATAGGTTACCCAGAACAACTCGAGATTCAGGTTTATTTAGAAACTTGTCTCTGAGAATTTATCTAGAACATGAGATTATTTATCGTCTTTAAATAGTCGCTATCCCTGTGCCAGTGTGATTACTCGTTATACAAATATATACAGTTGTAGATGTATGATAGAATTATGAATTATAATAATACTGGCATAAGATTAACATAAAGGAAATATAAAATGCCTCACTTCCAGAAAATATGTTTAAGTTAGTTTGACTATGGTTTATAGTGCCGTTACACTAATGTGGCGGCAAACGTGTAAAATGAGCCAAAGAAATCTACTTGGAATCCACTGGTAAAACACATAGACTTGATATATAGTTGTCCCCTTAATTTAGTTGTCATGGACAAAATAATAATCGTGGATATGTATGAGAAAGTCCATTTCAAAGAAGCAATGTTTCAAAATCGCTTTTACACGTCACGAAATGTAACACCTTCTGCAAGTTGGATGCTGGGTTTTCCAAATTACGGTGGTTATATGATATAGACCAATCTCAAGAACTACTATAGTCATATATAATAAATGCAAACAATGGGCAATAAATCGTGTTTGGTAACAGGATGAATAATTTACGTGTATCCAGTGAAGCTTTTAAACAAATGACCAAGTGGAAATAAAGGAATGAAAACGTATTATCAGTATTCATAATATTATTACTCAATACTGGGCGTGAGATTACTTGCTCATGACTGCATATGCTGATGCACTAATTATAGATTAATCATTTATAGAACACTTAGTCTGAAAGAAAACGCAAAAAACAATACGGACAAGGTATACTGACATTTGATTCTGTCATAGAAAAAAACAATGTCCCTATGTATTATCCCTGTTTTTTGGAACGAAAATCTGCTATAAGCATTATTCTTTATCAGATATTGATGATTCTTACCAAAACAAATGTTTTTCCTGGCTATGTTCAGTCTGTGTAAAGGCTGAATCGAGATAATTGGACATGTATACACAGAGTGGAAAGGGTTTCTAGCATTATTTTCCACATTCTCAGATATTATCTCAGTGACATCATCAGACACTCAGCCAAATGATAGATGACGAATTCATCGTTATTATAGATGATGGCGGTTGTTCCAGGTTATGCGGACAATTTATTTTGTCATTATAAAGAAAGATTTTCGCTTGGAAGGCAGGCATTGATTTTTTATTCGTGAAATCTGTTTTAGGACACGAGCGCAAACTTCTAACATAGAAAATTAATTTCATATAATTGTATTAAAATATAAGAAAGCATATCGAATATTATTGCACTCAGTTGAAGCATAATCAATACAAAAAAATATAATATTTTTAATAATAACAAAGGACAACAAAACATTAAAAAATAAAACAACAAATATTCCAACTGATGGTATATCCTATGCATGATGATAATTCAGTGTATAGTCGTTCCGTATAGTAACGATTGATAATATATATATATATATATTTGTATAAATGTAGAGAAAGAAAATTTTGCCTGCCTCCGCTGGGATTCGAACTCGGGTCTCTGGCTAGCAGGGCCAACGCTCTAACCGACTGAGCTACAGAGGCTCAC
>JAVFBZ010205078.1:0-13507 GCA_032466195.1 Katharina tunicata
ATATCAACAGTATGTAGACTATCTCTAAATACTAATATAACGAATCAAATCATTCTCCCTACCGTATATAAAGTATTCTCCTCAATCTCGTAAGTCACGAGCCTATTTAGTATGTTTCTGTATATCCTTATGGAGTTTTCCTATCGAAGTGCAGGGTGCCTTCATCCTAGAAGACTGACGTGAAATGTTTTATTATACACAGATTTGGAAGGAGAACGCTGTGCATCGCTTTCTATACCATGGCTGGAATTTCTTTGATTACTGCTGCTATTCTCCACGTCGCTGCAGGTTAGTAACAAGATTAATCTGACAGCATGCTCCTATCCTATGGTTTAGTGTTACAATATGGTTGAAAGTCGATATCATGTGTTGTGCATGCATGGAATGTAACTTTCTTAACAAATAATTTGAGAAATGAGTTGTCTGGATTATCTAAACCAGCTGTTTTTTTTTCTCCAAAAGCTCGCCGTTTACCTACCTAACCAATCACGGCTCCACACGTAAACATCAAATCAAATATAATCTAAACATCACAGGTGTATCGCCACGGCTTTCTGGAAAGCTGCAAAATAGTTCCAATATGGTTAAATGTAGGAGCTACACAAAATGTACTCTTAATTCCAATTGTATATTTACCAAACATATTACCATCTCATTATTCAATTTCTTTTAAACAATATGACTAGTGTTAAGCCTACAGCAAAAGTGTGAGAAAGGAACATTCACCCTACAGCAAAAGTGTGAGAAAGGCACATTCACCCTTATTTTTAAAAAAATCTGTATTAATTACAGACGGTCATGTGGCAAGCGTATTGCAGACATGTGTAGTGGTTCTGGGAAAGTTCAGCATTACATCTAGCTTCATGGTAATATTCATGTATACTCCCGAACTCTATCCAACCAGCATTCGGTAAGTCTTGATTATCCTAAGACAGTTTGCCTATATCTATAAGGTCAGATATTATTTAATTTTGTGAGAAAAACATAATCGTTATCATTTATTTCTATGTTCTTGGTTGGACTGCATCTTATTGTAGCTCCAGCATCAAATTAGCGGGTGGTTCAACCGGAGCTTCCTGTGTCCTGGTGCTCTCTGACCCCGAACACGATTTGCCTGTGGATTCCTGTCCATGTCATGTGGCTTCCTAGCATGTTGTCAGTGTCGTTAAACGTATTACAGACACACATTGGCTCATCACGCTGCCATATAAGTGAAATAACCTAAAGTACTGCGTAAAACCCAAACTGGCCAATCAACTAACAACAAATAGGATTGTGTTCAATTCAACTCTTGGAACCAAAGAACTGCTATATCGATGATTTAACGATTTTTAAAAACGTTTTTTCACATGATAAATACACATAACTTCATGCTGATACATCAAGTAGAGTGTATGGCGTGTGATTAACTTAATAGCTAATACCTACCTCGAAAATGAGTGGAGAAAGGAAAATCTTCAGCTTGGCCAGGTTTATTTTCAAATATGTATTTTGTTTGGTGGACTCTTCACATTCAGTCTAATTATTATATAGGTCGTTGTTTTTGTTTTTTTATATCTAAGGTTCATTTGATGTTCGGAGAGTTTCTACATTCTCCGATATCCACGATTTCCATTATTTCCATATGGTGCTATTTTCCTTGGATGAACTTGAACACAGTTCTTTAGTTGTATTTTTCGCTTTGTTCTGTCACTAAATAGTAGAGACTGTGTTTATCCTCTCGTCAGAAATGAAATTTAAAAAAAAAAATTAGATACCTTCCACGTTTCATCCATGTTCTTCGTTAAAAGCATGTCCGCGGCAGAACTCGAAAGATTTACAGTTCCGTTTCATGTTGAAACCTTTTAAAACTTTTGACATTATTTTTACGAAAAGGGCTTCATGGCCTAGATTAATGGTGAAAATTAATCAGCCAACAAGTTGTTAATATTAACGTTATTCATCAACAACAATGAAGTTACATTGCACTGCTGGCGAATAAATTGCGTTTTGTAATATTTACATTTTGAAAAGAGATGGGGTCTTGTAGAACAGCGAACTGGTGATTTTATCTTTTAAACAGCTCCTTCGATTAATTTGATCTTAACTCACTTGTATATCAGTGCTGCATTACGCTTAACAAACAGATAACAATTCGACATGTTTACAGATCTGTGGGCCTTGGATTGGCAGATTTCTGCTCCAGAACAGGCGGAATTATCGCTCCGTTCGCCGCCACTGTGGTACGTATTACACAGCATTTATATATTAAATAAGCTGCCGATGTGCCTGCATATTTTAGAAGGATTGCCTATTGTATAACAACTTTTTCTGATCTGCATCACTCCTTGATTTCTTTTAAATCATGGGGCTAAAATAAAAACGTACACATTTCAAAAAAAATGTTTTGATTATTTTTTAATCTGTTACTATCTTTTCATTCGCCTTTGATCTTTGTTGGTCTGTTTGGACTTTTAACAAATAAACGTCCATTTACAAATGTCTAAGGTGCATTCTGTTATAATAACGCTTTATTTAGATATTCAACTACACCGAGCCTTGTAGAGGCATTTAATTATGAAATATTGATTTTTGTCTGTTTCCAGGCTAGATCAGTGCCATGGGTTCCAGCGTGTGTATTTGGTGCTCTGTGTTTGGTTGTGGCATTCCTTTGTGCGTTCTTGCCAGAAACTGCCAATCAAGAATTACCGCAAACCCTGGAGGACTTGGAAAAGTTAGAATACGGAAAAGGCAACGAGAAAGAAAGTGTTGAAACGTAATATGCAACTAAAATGTGGCGTCAATAACATATTATTGTATACATGCGTTACTCGCTGCGATCAAGTTCTGTGTTACATTACAGTTGTACATAAACTGAAGCTGACATTCCCATCTCATCTGAACACAGTTACGTCTTATAGTATAGTATAAGTTATACTCTGATGTCAGTGTGTATGGGTTGGGATGCAAATCATCGTTTATATTTCTTAATTCTTTCCATAGTCAAATTTGATCATTTCATGAAGTGTAGTATCGGATATGTATATGTTCGAAGTTGCCGGTTGCGTCAGAGATCGAGGGGTGGTGTTCACGATGAATCCCGAGTTCACCACGATTTACATTCGATACATATTCCTTATGTAAGGGAGAGCAATGTTAAACCCTAATCAAACAATCAAGTAAATCATGAACAGCAAGCTTTGTAGAGTGATTAATCAGTTGTCTCTTGTACATTCATTAGATGAACATCCTCTTTGGTATTAATTAAATATCAGTATGATTAAATGGCGTTATTCTTAAAAACATTGAATGGTTCATTCTCCAAAACTTAGTAAAAGGCGATTCAACACAAGAGTACAACTTGTTTGGCGCAATATGTAGGCAATCATTATTGTGGTGATTGCTGTACACTTGGACATGTATTTTGATTCAAATCGCACTCTGAGGACTATAATTGTTGAACAAATCACTGTTATAACAGGGTACTTATTATATAGATAACATGTTAAATGACCCCTGTAAACTACTCACATCGCTTAGGTAACAATACCACATGTAGTCAGTTCTAGTTGCGGTGTGGAAATGATATATATTAATTGTAGGATTGGATTCATTATTTTCTTTTAATTCGGGTTTTACGCCGTACGCCCGAGGGCGCTCAAAACGTAGGATGTAAAACATGTGCCCCAATAAAGAGCCTTCCAGATGCCCGTTAGATCAAAGACGACCAGTTCTCTTGTCGAGGTCAAAATTCGTTTAAATTCGCGTTATTTGGTTGGATTTTATCACATTGTGTTACGTGAATTGCACCCAAAGTGAATTTGATTTTTTTCACAATATCTTACGTGACATACACCCAAGCTGGGTTGGATCTTGTAACATTTTTACATCATGAATTGGACCCAAATTGGTTTGATTTTGTCTCATAGCGTGACAAGAAGACAACCCAAACTTTCTTTGATTTTTTCACATGGCGTGACATGAAGGCAACCCAAACTTTGTTTGATTTTTTCACATTGCGTGACATGAAGGCAAGCCATACTTTTTTTTTATTTTATCACATTGCGTCACAAGAAGACAACCCAAACTTTTTTTGATTTTATATCATTGCGTCACAAGAAGACTACCCAAACTTTGTTTGATTTTATCCCATTTCGTCACAAAAAGACAACCCATAGTTTGTTTGATTTCATCACATTGCGTCACAAGAAGACAACCCAAACTTTGTTTGACTTTATCACATTGCGTGACATGAAGGCAACCCATACTTTGTTTGATTTTATCATATTGCGTCACAAGAAGACAACCCAAACTTTGTTTGATTTTATCACATTGCGTGACATGAAGGCAACCCATACTTTGTTTGATTTTATCACATTGCTTCACAAGAAGACAACTCAAACTTTGTTTGATTTTATCACATTGCTTCACAAGAAGACAACCCAAACATTGTTTGATTTTATCACATTGCGTCACAAGAAGACAACCCAAACTTTGTTTGATCTTTTCACATGGCGTGACATGAACGCAGCCCATACTTTGTTTGATATTATCACATTGCGTGACATGAAGGCAACCCAAACTTTGTTTGATTTTTTCACATTGCGTGACATGAAGGCAAGCCATACTTTTGTTTCGATTTTATCACATTGCGTCACAAGAAGACAACCCAAACTTTGTTTGATATTATATCATTGCGTCACAAGAAGACAACTCGAACTTTGTTTGATATTATATCATTGCGTCACAAGAAGACAACCCAAACTTTTTTTGATTTTATATCATTGCGTCAAAAGAAGACTACCCAAACTTTGTTTGATTTTATCCCATTTCGTCGCAAAAAGACAACCCATAGTTTGTTTGATTTTATCACATTGCGTCACAAGAAGACAACCCAAACTTTGTTTGATTTTATCACATTGCGTGACATGAAAGCAACCCATACTTGTTTGATTTTATCACATTGCATCACAAGAACACAACCCAAACTTTGTTTGATTTTATCACATTGCGTCACAAGAAAACAACCCAAACTTTGTTTGATTTTATCACATTGTGTGACATGAAGGCAACCCATACTTTGTTTGATACTATCACATTGCGTGACATGAAGGCAACCCAAACTTTGTTTGATACTATCACATTGCGTGACATGAAGGCGAGCCATACTTTTTTTTTTATCACATTGCGTCACAAGAAGACAACCCACACTTTGTTTGATATTATGTCATTGCGTCACAAGAAGACAACCCGAATTGTGTTTAATATTATATCATTGCGTCTCAAGAAGACAACCCAAACTTTTTTTGATTTTATATCATTGCGTCACAAGAAGACTACCCAAACTTTGTTTGATTTTATCCCATTTCGTCACAAAAAGACAACCCATAGTTTGTTTGATTTTATCACATTGCGTCACAAGAAGACAACCCAGACTTTGTTTGACTTTATCACATTGCGTGACATGAAGGCAACCCATACTTTGTTTGATTTTATCACATTGCGTCACAAAAAGACAACCCAAACTTTGTTTGATTTTATCACATTGCGTCACAAGAAGACTATTCAATTTTTTTTTATTTTATCACATTGCGTGGCATGAAAGCAACCCAGGGCAACGCTGCTTGATGATTTGCCCATATATTTGCCTATTTATCAAGCTGTATTTACAAGTATAGATACAAGTTGAAGATTTAAAGTATCAAGGTTATGCGTTCACTGTATCCGGAATAGGTTAGAATCCGCCGATCGACCGTTGGTATAAAATGGGAATTTCTTCGGTGGCTGTGGAGTGGTTTTTACGAAGTTTCGTCTCCGATTTCCACCATACTCCGACAACGCAAAGTCGTTATATAAGTAAAATTCCCTGAGGACCACGTGAAGCACAATTTAAATAAAAAAGTTAAGCAGCAATATAAGGAGCTCTATCCATAATGTGTGCAATATGCACAAGAGGAACATTATTTTCTAGCACACCAAAACATTTCACATTTTACTTGTGTTAACTGATGCTGTTTCGTGTTGGAAATAAATATTTTCGCAAAGCTCAAATTCCATTAAGCACGGCTTTAACACCAATTAAATTACAAATAAGTATTCAGAGACAAAATTGTCCAATATCTACATTGTTCTAAAAAGTGAACTATTGCTTCGCCATAAAATAAACTTGAATGTCTCTTTATTCTTTAAGTATAGTCTATTGTCTTGTCTTGTGTAGCAGGGGTTCGTGGGAGCTGTCAATGTAGAATAAATACAAAAAATTCTCACACAAGGTCACAATATTGAACAACACACAGATAACCATCTTGTATGGGCTATTGAATTTTTGTGACATTTCATTACTACGAGAGTGAAACTGCTCATTCGTATTAAGAGTTGGATATTAACACCTAACACATTCATGTTCACGAACAGTTTAGAGACTGTTTCACAAAACTCTTAAATTTTATACAATCTTGTATATTTACCGATGAGTCAAACCAGATTTACATCTTGAATTTATCATTATTCTAATTAGAAGTTTTAAATGTGATAGCACGCGTCAACATACGCTACAATTTCCATTCGTCACGTTCAAATAGTAGATGGAAATGAAAATATAAATCGCAGAAATTAAAAAACTATCTTCACCCTAGTCGTTGACATTGAAAGCAGCAAAAATTGAGATGCCTGAAGATAGTGAAGTGGATATAATTTTCAGTAAAATTGGACTCGGCAGATGGCAATTGATGCAGCTCTGTTTGCTAATATTGCTGTACATTCTCTGGACAGACATTTTTCTCGGTATTGTCATCATAGGTAGGTACAGGGATACTTTTACCAAAAACAGTTTGCTCGTCATGACAAGCAGTATGCCTAATAAACATGAATTTCATGTTCTTAACACATCATAACAATAGGGTTGTATGCTAAATGATGTCTTATGGTGATCTTCTACTAAATATTAGGAAGATATTTAGATAAATTTCAAATCGCGTTTGAATTCTTTAAAGATGATTGAATCTAACATAAACATGACTAAGATGGATTTTCCACTTCTGGGTATATTGTTAAGCGACATCTAAGTCTAGATGCCCAGACCGTTTTCAAGCAATGATTACAAATCTCAACAGAATATATTTAAATGGTAAAAGAACAACGTTATTCATTTGTTTAGCCTTTTTAACTTGTAGCTAATGTCACCGATAAATGGTAGGGCGATGCTCACTGGAGAGGATTTTTTTAACACGAAAATTGGTTGTGGATGTTTGTGCGACTTGAAATATGGTTTTCTCAACAACTGTAATTGGGTTAACAGTGAATACTTCTTTAATGTGATTGAGTTCTATATCTTTAGGGGTTGCAGAGAGCTTAAAGGTGCGTTTTGTTTATGTAGCTACAATACTTTTCTTGACTTGTTGGGTGTGGTTGAAGTTGTAGTTTATATATTGATCGGTTTGAGTCGGCTTGCGATATACACTGGTTTCGAGTCTGCTGTCATTATCTTGTTGCTAAGACATATAAAATGGAATTTAATGATTATTTTCAGTGTCTATGGTAAACTTAATACGGGGATGTTGAGCGTTCAGGAAACTAATTAATTCAGCTGGGTCTTGGTTTTCATGTAGAGCAACAACAATATCATCAACTTCTCTAAACCAACAGATTTAGGAGAGTAGGGCAAACGGCAGTTTACAGTTTTCAAATTCAGTCGTAAAGATTTCTGTTAAAATAGGGGATAATGGGGATCCCATGGGGAGGCCATGAATTTGTTCAAATATGTTTTCCCCCCGAGTGAAGTACTTTGTGGATATACACTTTTCAATTAGTTTAATGAAGCTTTCAACACTAAGAAATGTTTGCAAACTATCTTTGGCACCAATAATCCGCTGTCGAGTGATTTCAAGTGGCTCATTTGTTAGGACATTAGTAAAAAGGTCCACACTATCATAGTTTACAAGTTGGTGGACGCCTTTGATTAGTGTAATTTTACAACATAAATCATCAGAGTCTTTAATGAATGATTGAGCTCATTTACCCAACGGTGCAAAAACTTGGTTGAAATTTTGTGCTTTGTCGTAGTATACTGTATCTTGGCTACAAATATGAAGACGGGCTTTGATCGGGTTTTTGTGAATTTTAATGGTTACTCTGGCATACGGCCCACGTGGGTGTTGATTTATTATTTTTTCTGGAGTTGACCATTAAATTCACGGTTATCTACTAGTTCGGTAATCAAGGCTTTAGGCTTAGTGTCCAGTGACTGGGTTGGATCATTATTTAGGATGCGATACGTGGATAGCTTTGTCATGGATTGATTTACGTTCTTTAATGAAAGAAAGTTCACCTTTCGTAACGTTAGGTGTTTGTGGTATAGCAGACTGTACCAGAGAGAATATATGGTGTCGAAGGTAATCGAAGGTACTTTTCCACCATGCGCATGTTGTTGTAGTCCACGTTCTATATTAGCTATGAAGTCATCATTATTTCTTCTATCCAATACTGCCACAAAATTCCATCCTTTAGATAATAAGGAGGTCTGATTTTTGGTGAGCTAATGCGAACTCAAATTCATAACAGTTTTAGGTAGATTCTTATTACCACTGGAGTTAGGCTCTATGAGGTTCATGTACGTGTAAAGTCTAGGCTCTGTTTAAGTATCCCTAAGTCTATTTAGCTTTTCGGAATGCTTCTTTTTAATTTTGTTATGTAGTAGATAATCATCTTTATTTTGGTCGCACTTCAATTTATCAAACAGTTCAGAATCAGTAGTTTCGTTTTTGGGGATATTTAATTGAGAATCAATAGATGTACTTACTGCTCGTGATGACTTGTTGTGTTGAATACTTTCTTAGTCCATCTTAGTCGTGTTTTTGTTATGTACCCAGTTTCTCACAGCCGCTTAAACAAGAGGATTTAATTTGTCCAAACACTGACTATAATGAGAACACTAGAAACCAAAACAATGTTCATGTTACTACAAACGTTAATCTATTTGAACAACACAATCGCGGTTGGTGTTTGTAACAGCTATGACGTACATCAGTCTATTAGAGAAATTGTCACTAATGAGCTAGTTATCAGTCATGAACAGCTTTAATAATGGATTCTGTTTTACTGGCCAAGATGCAGTATATACATCAGTATTTAAATCACTTATGCACCCACAATTCTTTTTAAACAAATTCATATGTAACGAGTCTGCATTTTGGATCTTGTAAGAACCGGTCTAATAACCGTTGACTTAATATTCTGCCACAATTTTCAGTTTATATTTTGTTTTTATAATAACACTTTAACTTAACTTACAAATCTTAGGATGGAATAAACAGAAAGACTCTAACTATTACTTAAAAATAAATATAACTCATGATTCTGTTGATAACACAAAATGTTTAATTTGTGGGTGAGTATGTGACTTTAAACAATCTTGCACAAGATTTATGCAGGGTCTTTGTTGTGGAAATATTACCCTATGGTTTTATAAAGGATAACAAAGACTAGCAACATATAAATATTGTAGATCACGCGAGGGAAATTCATTTTCATCTATCTTCAATTGTTTAAAGCGACAGGCTTACGAAGTTCAGACTGTATCTCAATGAAAAGAATAATGTATCAACTTTCAGGTTCCAAAAAGTGAACATTTTTGTGATTTTGCTACTCAGAGCGAGACGTTGAAACTGTAGCATGTGTAAATGGTGGCACTTGTAAGCTATCGGCCCCAATCACGTCACACGGACACCACAACCGAACTCGAAGTATTTCGGGCGGTTTCTTCGAACTGAAAATGGCAAGGTGTTTGCGCTCAGTGAAATGTTAAAGATCGATATATACTGTAAATGTTGAAAATAATTTAAAAACAAATGATCTATAGGTTTTGTTTATCACGTTGTCAAGTGTAGGGCTACCATCGTATATTCATTTTTTCATTATTTGTCATACGGTCAAGGGGGAACTACTCTTTAACGCAAATTGGAGCATGGGCTGTGTGACGTGGTTTGGTTGTTGCTGCAGCCGCCATGATTTGAAGAAAACTGAATTCTACCCAGCTTCACTATTAATTGATTTATCTACACTCTCCGCAGGTATGTTTGTATCAGTTTTGTAGTAGTTAAGTCCATTAAATGTTTAAGAACCACGGTAACAACAGCTTATTACAGGTCGCACTGTAGATAAAGTGCATTGACCGATGTTTTGTAGTTCACCATTCTCCGAACCGTTGATAAAGCTGTAAACACGTATAGTTTGTGTCATGTTACTATTTAAGTTTTTCTAGTTGTAATGACAAGTTTATTTAAGTCAGTTAGACTCTAAGTAATATTTTCATAGCATATCGAAATAAACTGACACTCGATTTAGACTGTTTAACTAATTTAGGACCTTAATATTTTCATAAATCGCTCGTAAACATAATCATTAACATCTTAGTTCACAGAAATAATACTTTAATTGTTTTGAAATGGTTTAAAAAAAGGTGCTATCTACCATTAATTATTATTAAAGCTAAACATAATGATAAACTTGTGACACCCTTTCATAATTAAGTAGGTTTTAGAGAAATAGCAGTTCAATGATAACTTTGTAATTTCATTAAATAATCAGTTAGTGTTTAATTAACAGCATAAATGCTATTTGAAGTAATATTTAAGTTTAGTTTTTCTTAAAGCCAGACTTAGGTTCTTTTATTTTTTCCTACATAATTAATTAAATCGTTCATGTCACAATATTTTCATACAAGTTCGTTGTTCTTAAACTTTCTTACATTGTTCTAATTAATTTAACATAATAGGCTAAAAGTAAAACACATATACCACTGATTAATGACATTTTCTCATTTCTCAGACTGTCATCATTTTGATGAAAGTTAGTTTAATACTTCAAAGTATGGTAATACAGATATATTGTTATAAATGGAAACCCTAGACATCAATGACCAGAGCGTATTTGTATAACAAACGATATCATTACCACAGTCACGAGAATAGTATGTACTGCGTCAAGTCATGTATATTGTATAACGTTATGTTTTGCTTGTGTATTCTTTGGTTGTTGCTGCAGCCGCCATGATTTGAAGTAAACTGAATTCTGCCCAGCTCCACTATTAATTGTTTTATCTACACTCTCCGCAGGTACCGGGCCACAGGTGTAACATTTCTGGGGGCTTGACCGGGATAGAGAAATAAACAGTCGGCTGGAGAACGCTAGTTAAGCGAAAGGGGCAGAGTGATAGCAAAACAAGAATGACCACTCAAGAATTGAAGCTCAAGGCATTGGGAAAAATCGAAAGATCCTGGTTGTCAAATATAATATTGTGTGCAAAAAAGAACCCCAGCGTGCGGAACTGGTGGAAGCAATTCTAAATTTTCCGGAGCAAGAGACATCACAAGATGATGGAGGTAAATCTACCTTAGCCGATATGATGGATCATCTGTGTGCAAATTCAACAAGTGAAATGACACAGCCCAAGCCACCCACTAAAGACATTCAATCAGAATTACTAGTGTGGAAGAAAGAGTTCAAGATTTTCGGCCAAATTAGTTGCAGTAAAACCTCTCTCCAATACAACTCACTACTACGACAGATCGACGAAGGCTTACGTAAAGGTGGCGGAAGTCATAAGTGCAGTAATCAGGGCAATTGAGTCAAGTCTTCATCTTAGAAGTTACCTGGAAATCAGCAGTCCATCTCAACTAACAATAAAAGAAGTCCGTGGACTTCTAAAAGCTCATTATCGCCATCCGACTGTGACAGATCTGTACCAGGAGCTGGTTAGAGGAACGCAGCGTCACGATGAAGGGCCACAATAATTCCTCATGCGTATGTTGGACCACAGACAGAAAACACTATTTGCTGCTCAAGAGGAGGCTGATTTGAAATATGCTCCCGATTTAATCAACACAGCATACCGTCAGGCTGTGTATTCCGGTCTCGTCAACCAGACCATATGATTCAATCTACAGGGGATATTAGAGAATGACGCTACCACAGATGTGGGACTTCTGAACGCTATGACGAAATGTGTACTACAAGTAAATGAGAGACAACAAAAATCAAAACATCTATCAAAGGCAAGGGTACACCAGGTGGATGCTCAAGACCCGGTTGACAACGACTTACGACAAGAGGGAGCAAATAAAGAGAGGGAATCGTTTCAAGTAGACAAACTCCGACTTGAAGTTGCAGCTTTACGTGATATGCTGACCGAGCAAAGATACAATGTTCCGCCCTCGCGGTACAGTGAAAGAGACAGTGGTAACTTTCGTCAGTCAAGAGGTGGATGTTTCCGATGTCGGCGTACT
This sequence comes from Katharina tunicata, assembly GCA_032466195.1. Classification (NCBI taxonomy): domain Eukaryota; kingdom Metazoa; phylum Mollusca; class Polyplacophora; order Chitonida; family Mopaliidae; genus Katharina; species Katharina tunicata. The sequence goes on from JAVFBZ010205078.1 coordinate 12,261, forward strand.
GGTGATAGGTGTCGACACTGTTGGAAATGCGGCGCCGGTGACCACCTTAACATTGACTGCCCAAGTACCAGATCGTCGGGAAACGGACAATGGTCGCTTCAGAACGGGGTGTTGGAGTGATCAATGTTAATAGAATGGTCCCGTCATGCGCAGTTTGCAAAAGCCAGACACAGACTCTCTAAATTACGTATTTTTATGTATATTTCTGCGTTCATTACTACACCAGCCGCGCCTTCCAAACTGAGTTTTCGTTTCATTTTAAATCTACAAACGCCTTTTCGAGTAAAGGTCGGTGTCATACATCCCTGACGTATTTATACTGGGATGTTGAGTGGTCAAAGCTGGGGTTACACAACACATAGCAATGTCGAAACCCTTTGAGCTGCAGCATTAGGGCATTGGACTTAGGAGATTTTCTCTGTTATCTGCCACCTTAGAACATCTTAATTCATGAACAACAAGTTATACACCTATCAGCCGTCGCTCTGGACTCGCTTTGTTTACTTTATATACGTGATTGCTACCAGACCAGGAGGAAGCAATTATCATATGTTATTTATTGCTTTGCGCCTTGGGGAAACGTAAATATGATGCATACATGCGTTTCCCGGCTGTTTTATGAGATGGGACAAGTAGATAGCGTGTTACGTGGATATTAACTTTTGACAAGGTACTAAACCAGCCAATAAAATAGTTTCATTTTAAACCAAAACGTTTTAAAAATTCATTATTCCACATCAGAATCTCTATAATGCGCCAATTGATCTAAGCATCTGTTGTCTGGTAATAATTCACGTGCCAGGAAAAAGTATGCCATTTTAATTGACTTGTAAGTCGAACTCTTTGACGTGTTAATCGAACTCTTTGTCACATAAATTAATTGATTTTCTTGGTCACAAAGTGAAACGTAACACGTCCCATACTTAGCCAGCCAATCACAGCGCTTTTTATGAGTAATTTAATTTACTACACTTGAGAAGCAAGCGGAAGTATATGTATTTACTTTGTGTTATACATTTACAGTCCCATAATTGGCTGGGTAAGTATGAGATGTTTCTTGTTCTTTTTGTTTCGAGTAAAAACAATTTACTTACGCAAAAAAAGAGTTATTTTACATGTCGAATCGTTCGAACTACACGTATGATGCAAAGGCTTGCGTGAAACTAAACTAGTGTCCAAAAGAAACGATACCACATGTTTGCAATGACATAAAATAAAAACTAAACAATGCAGAAGTTTAAGTTTGG
>JAVFBZ010205111.1:1593-13503 GCA_032466195.1 Katharina tunicata
CATGCCAGTTGGCTTAAGCAACTGACATGAGTGGCGGCACAAAGTACAAGGTCACGACATTCAGAGAACGCCACCTGTAGGTGAACTAAACTAAACTGATGCAGATTATTTTTTATCCATCAAATTTGGTTGGTCAAAACAGGCAGACTATTCTGATCCAAATCCGGTTTAGTATACATCTTTTTGTATGTGTAAACACAAACACAAATCTGATCTGATCTGGATTAACACAGAAATAGTTTGGCCATGTAACCGTCGCTATAGATATTATTGTTTGACCATCTGGGTGAATCTAAGATTCTGAACCTGAAAACGTTATATAGCTATATGCATCCACAAGGGTATTTCCATGTGTCTGAAATCAAACTAGGATACTTCAGCAAATATTACACTTATTGAAATAATGGAAATTGCATTTGATTGTGAAATTTGTAATTAAAGCCAAAATTTTAATAAAATTTTTTTCCTTGACAGTGTCGGTCTGGGTTATTTTAAGAACAGTCAACGAGATGAGACGACAAACCGGGTTAGGAACCAAATATCCAAGGTAAAATTGCAAGAGCCTGTGCAGGTGGTTGGGTGGGAGCCTTCTGGTTCTTTGTGAATAAACGGGCATCAGGAAACTGATGCGTTGTGTGGTACTGTTTTTCATACTGTTCTCAAGAGTGTTTTGCCTACATGACGACTTTTCATTGCTGGTGTATGGTGGAAAACTGGGATGAAACCTCGTAAAAACCACCCCGCGAACTTTACAGCCACCAGAAAAGTTATCTTTTATACCTAAGGTCCAGCGGGGGATCAAACCTATTCCAGGTACAGTGGTGGGGGCTACGCTCAACCAAGGAGCGGCCCCCAGAATCAATTGAAGGCAAATGTGTAATGATTGTAATATTTCTGTTTCCTTTGCATGCACTTTCATTCAATTCATCTGAATATATTATAAAGGTGTAATAATCATAGACTAATTATTGATATCAATGATTATATTTCAGGGTATTGAACTCCGTCAAGACAATGAAGGTAGTATCATAGCAACTCGTCTTGGTTACGTAGATATCGTCATCCAGGGATACAACGACCCACAGAATCATTGTCTGTCACGTGACCTCATTCTCCAGAGAGGGCGGCTCCTGTATAACACACCTGTGAAGGTAAGGCCAGGTGATAATTGTTCAAGAACATTAGAGCCCTTGTGGTTTTATTCCGCTGATAGGAATCTTGATAAAAATCATCACATTGTTTGTTTGATTGGGATTTTACATCGTACATTAAACGACGCTGGCAAAAAAGACAAAACGATACATTAACAGGATGACAACAGGACACCATTTCAAATGGTCTGTCTGTACCCCTCACCTCGAAGTGCACCAGGGCACGGGATTCGCCCACCCAACCACCCGCTTAAATCATTTGAAGAATCAGTAGTGCAAGAAAGTCTTTTTTAAAGCCATGGACAAATTTATTTAATTAGAATGCAGGGATATATAATTAAATAAATATAATTGATTTTTAAGTTGATTATCATGTTTGGGACAAACTTTGCCATATTTCTCCGTCAAATATCATATCACTATTGTGCATTTCAGATCTTTGACATGAAGGAGTTTAAGAGTCAGATGGCCCTGGAGTTGCGTCATGAAGTCCCTGACAAGGACCGGTTACGGAGGCTGTGTTTGGTCTCGCTCAGTTTCCTCACTGACATCGATGATTTGGTTAGGACCCCATGCTGGTTGTGTATAGCTAACCTGACAGCCTTTGATGCCATACACAGTCCCTCAGGTAAGCGTCATTATACAGACCACTGACCTTGCTTTGGTCGGTTGATTGTGTGGTGTGCTACTAATTTCCATCAGTGTTATGCACAGGTCTGAAACCACGTGTCGAGGGTGTTTGGGTGGGAGCTCTCTGAGCTAAGGGGCACAGGATGCCGATTTGTTGTGTGTCCTGTTTTGTTATGTAAATGTTTTGTCCTGCCTTGCATGTTGCCAGCGACGTTATATAAGTGAAATAACCTTGAGTACAGTGTAAAACCCCAATTAAACAAACAAACTGAAACCATGTATCATATAATACAGACCCCAGACCATGCTTTGATTATGTTGATTTTCCTACTGTTATATAATGAGGTCAAAGTTGTCATATAAAACTTTCATATGATCAAATAAATAAATTAATCAATGTAATAAATACGATACAAATTTAGTACATGTATGTTTTGTATATGTATACTTATTTACTGTCTTGCTTTTCTAATCCACATACTTTGCTATATTATCTCTCACTATGTGTAGTTTAATTAAATAGCTATGATCTAATGTTTAAAAGTTTGAATGTATTTCCAACATTAAATAAAGTTTGAAATTGAAATTGAAATTGGATAGTTGTAGAGGTTACTTCTCTGTTATGCTCAACTCGTACTTTGCCATCAATATTGCTTTCGTATACACACTGCTCTAAATTCTTAATACTGGGCTAATTTCATCAAGTAGCTTGACTTTGAAGGATATAAAGCTCATCATTTGGTGGAGTTATGCCTCGTGGGGCCTTTACTATATAATTGGAAACAACAAATATAGAAAAATGGATTAAAGTTGGAGCTCTGTGATGTCGTTTTAATTCACTGTCTGTAATGGGATTTACGGGTGGTTTGATGGTAGTCTCCTGTTCTCTGAGCTAAGTGGCATCAGGAAGTCCATTTGCTGTGGTGTCCTGTTTTTCATCCTGTAAATGTATTGTGGTGTCTTCTGCATTGCCAGCGTCATTTCGAGTGGGTTCCTTCTCCGATTGGCTGGCACGCGGTCATATGATTGAAATAAACTTAAGTAGGCCTACAGTGTAAAACCCAATTCAAACAAACAAACCAGTTATGAGTTTTGTCCAATTTGATAACTGTATAGGACACAAAACCCCAAAATCTGGTGACATTGTGTTGTTGTTGTTTATTATTCTAGTAATAAGGGAGGTGAGAAGCTCATTGATAACACTGGTTCAACAGAAAGGTCAACAGGAAGTACTCGTTGGGAACAAGAAAATGGTAAGTGTAGTTATTAACAATTAATCAGTTATTAAAGTTAGGAGAAAACATCTATATTGACATGCATGCCAGCCTGTACAATGGATCCTAGCTGAATTGGGCTTTGTAGGCCTTAGGTTTTGTAATAAACTGGGGCCAGTCTTACAAAGCGTGCATAGCTTACATCTAACGTAAATACCATGACGCCCAGCAGTGAAGGTATTTCATCAACATGACAATTAATTAAGTCTATAAGCTACGTTCGCTTTGTGCGACAAACCCAGATGTGTATCTTATACACTTTCCAAACAAATAATGTTTGGTGTAGGGCCTACCTCTACAGCTGTTGTTGATGATATTTGATTTGATTTCCCTCTTCTGTACAGGATTCTCGTGTGTGGTCTAAAGTGAACCAGAGACAATCAGAAAACATTACAGCAGATCTGATAAAGAAACCAAACAAAACATCCAGGCAATTTACCAAAGGTAAGCCTTAAAAGTTGTTTCAAACCCACCATTTTTAATTGACCTAGAATGTGAAAGAAAAGGAATACTTTGATCTGCAGTGTTGTCAAAAGTGAAAAATTAACAATATTTAAAAATCATAAAGTGGATCAATTTTTGTTTATAGTTTGATCAAAAATGCAAATTGTTATTTACCGTTTTTTTTAGATTTGAATTTAATTTAATACTCCGTCTTAAAATTTAACGAGCCACGAAGGGGGTCTCAAGATGTAAAATAATGAAACAAAATGCTACATGCATTATAATAGTAATACTGTCTGTTAAAAAAGAATAGAATACATGTATGTTAATTACTGCTGAGACAATTTACCATAAAACTCTGTGGCTAAGGGAAGTATGTTTCCATATTATATTCATACTATCATACTTAGCACTGGAGGAGCATTATCTTTCCACCAGTGATAGCACTTCCAACAGTGATCACACTTCCAACAGTGATAACACTTAAGTGACTTTGTACTATTTGGTAATTTTCGAGTCACCGTCTAATGTTAGAATACACCGCCATCATGTAAGTGAAATAACCTTGAGCACGGTGTTAAATATCAATCAATCAATCAATCAATTCCAATAATATTGATGAATGTTCTTAGAATACATAGGATTAATTTATTCATCAAGATTACATCTCTTGGTGTCCGCTATATGTTTGTAGGCCATTAGAATTTCTAAAGACAATACTGTACCCGGAATAAGTTCGATCCCCCCTGTGGACGTTAAGTATATAAAGTTTTCTGGTGGCTGCGGAGTTCGCAGAGTGGTTTTTACGAGGTTTCTTATCGGTTTTCCACCATACACCGGCAACACAAAGTCGTCATATAGGTGATATACTTTTGAGTACGATGTTAAACACCAATCTAACAAACAAGCTAAAGACAAATTATCTTGTGTGAAACTTTATCAGAATGAAGTTGTTTTCTTTAGTTTAGAGGGAGGTATTTCTGCAATAGACTGAGAGGAATATTGTTTAAACCCTGGGCTATTAATGTGTTTCAGATTTGTTAAATCCCCGAGCGATTTCTCCAGAAAGTGGCCTCAGCTCCATCAGTGACAGTTTCGACTTCCAGAGCTCCAGGGATTTCTTTGCCAATCTAGGTTTGTTCTACAATTTATTTTACTTCTAGCTGGTGAATGATATGAGTGAAATAACCTTAAGTTTTGTTGTAACAGGCCATAAAGACAAACTTAAAAAGAGACTTTTTCTTGTTAGCTCTGTGCTCCACGTAAACGAATAGAGTATTTAAAGATTCTGACCGTTGTTGGGGGATCACGCCAGACATCAACTTTGCAAGTTTTCTTCTCTTTACGTGACTGGTTCTGCTGAATTCAACCACCTCCCTAATAATATTAGAGCTGCCACCAATTTGACTAGTTTTAAACAACTGTGTACTAATTTTTTAACTGATTGTTTTTTGACAAATTAATATTTATACTATCTCTTAAAAAAAGGCCTGTGATATGCTTCCTATTTATTTATGTGTATATTTTATTTGTTTGTAATGTTGTTATATTCCAACTCGACCTCCACGAAAAGAGGTCTTATTTGTACCTATAGTGTATGCAAGTCATCAAATTTTTAAAGTAACATAAGCACTCAAAATAAGGGTTTTACAACAAATTCTGATTGCCTTGATTTTAACCAACTTTGAAGTTTGTGCATAAACTAAAACAAATACTTTGAAATGGAAATTATTAAGTTGGTTCAAGGCTAGTTAGTAATAGCCAGGAGAAATCATGCAATAATTCGAATTCAGCGTAAGGAAGGCTGGCCATTTTTCCTCGTATGCCTCAAGTAAAGCTTTTGACTTCGCCAGGTTCATGACCTTATATGGAATGAGTTAAGATTTTGAATAGTGGGTGGGGATAATTAACAGTTGACTTGGTGTACGTTGGTACATCTAAGGGTGGCTCAGTTATGACAGCTGATTGACACATCCACATAATAATATTCTGACAGTCTAAAACTCTCCTTCAACCTACAAATTTGATGTTGGAATTATTGGAAAGCCTCTAACTTGTACTAATATCAATTTTTCATGCGATTCTGTGAAAGTGCAAAATTCAGAACTTTTGAGTGCGTATGTTACTTTAAATAAAGATTATCTTTTCGGGCTTCTGCCATACACAGGTAACACAAAGTTGTCATATAAGAAGTAAGATGTTCAACACTTAATTAATAAAGAAAGAAATTTATCAGAAACCATAACTTGAACTTATAACAAACAAATTTAGTATTGCATTTCTATTAATTACCCTTCTATAATGGTTGCTCTTCTGACTTGTTTCAGCTGATGGTCGAAGTGTTGCGCCGTCCGTTGTTAGCAGCAACTTCCCAGCACCACGTAAAAACTGGGCCAAGTTCAAGGCCATACAGAAAATTCAGGAGAAAGAGGAGTCCGAAAGAATACAACGATCAAGGAAATCATGATTCATAAATCAAGGAGTCCAGGGTTTTTCAATTTCATTCCATTTTCGTCAAGGTTGTGTCAATTTCCATATGGACGGAATGAAATTCCATTCAAATATATATATATATATGAACGTACATGTATTTTTACAATACTGTTAGAAATCAAAAGCCCTTGCATAAAGAACATGTCTGTGTGATAGTGATAACCAGCTCCCTGAATATACAAGATATCTACAGCACTTATACTATATATCACCTGAGGAATATCTCATGGAGATATATCTATAGAGGTGTATATAACCTTGTGACGGCATCATACAAACCATAGTTAGCAGATGACACCAGCTTGTTTGTTCCTGCTCCCTTTAAATAGTCTTAGCTTGAACACTTTTTCTAGACAAGTGGAGTTTCAATGTGAAACTGAAACCCAGCTCGGGTGATCTTTCAAACTAGAATAAGTTATCTCCCATTCAGCAAGTTATCCGGAATTTCAAGTCATCAGTTGTTGATAAGTCAATGGTGGAAACTGTTTTTTATAAGACATGCAGAAAAGGATTTCAGGTTGGCCTTCAACTTTGACAGAAGTCAATAATAATTCTCATAATTTTATTATCAGGAAATCTTTATGAGGAGGTAAATTTCCAACCAGCTTTGGCTATTTAATATATTTGACAAGAGGCAGTGTTCTATATTTGATGTGTAATGTTATTTGATTGGTCTATTCTTTCAAGCCACTTTCACTTTCACTTTGAAACTGGGTAAGCGTTGCAATGCTGATGACAGCGCCCCCTGGTGACATCAGAAGATTTAGTACAATGGTATAGTGCTGCAGGTTGGTTATCGATATGAAGTGTTTCAATGTGTACTTTGATACTGCTAGAAAATTATTGTCATTTAATGGTGCTAATATTAATATTTTTCAATAGCTTTTTTTCTTTGATCTTGCATGGGCTGAATCATGGCCAACATTTTAACAAAATGTGTGTCTATTTTGTTGATATTATCATAGTAGACATTGGGTCTCTGCAGGTCACTAGTGTTGGTCCTGTCTGAGAGAAAGTACTTCCGTTTGATCCCCGAAGGGTGGAAAACATGCCTTTAATTTCTACATTTATGGAAATAATGTTTAGTTTGTAAATGTATAATTGTTAGTGTATTTTTGATGAGCAGTATTGGGTACGGGACTTTAAAAGTTAATATATTCCGTACAGTCCAGTCCTACATGTACATGTATATCCCAAATAGCTATCACCAAAGAATTGTAATTTGTGGGAAAGTTCCCTAAAACATAAAAAATGGACTTTAAATACGGAACATTTAATACACAAAAGATGTATTTAACTTGCTCAAAGTGTATGTGATTTTCCAAGATTCAAATCAAAATACTTCTTTCTTTGATGAAATGACATTTTATGTGAAAGGTGTGCATGTAGACCTTTAATAAAAGGTCTTGATTAAAGAGACATTTTAATGTCTGCCTTCATTCTCAAGGATTTTTTCAACAAAACTGCGCTTGGTATCCTGGTGCGGATATGTTGTTGAGTACCTTGAGAGTTGTTTCCTTAACCCAGTGGGCAGACACTGTCAGATTGTAGTGCCCCAATCAACTGAGTTTTTTTGGATGTTTTTGGACCGTCTGGTGAGTGTTGTGCCTGGGTGTTTTTCCTCCACCCTTCAGACTGGATGAAAAATTTAAATGTTATGTAGATATAATGTAAATATATAAAATCAAAGCCTTGTGATAAATTACGCAATTTGATATGTAATAGTCTCCGAGCTCCTGTCAGATGATTGATTTATACAGGGATTCATGATGTATTCCGCCATAGTTTCAATTTATTTTTATAATTAAACAATCTCTACCAAAGTTTATACACCCGACTCTCGTTAAAAGAGTAGGTGGTCAGTGGGACCGTTTGTGCCCTCGTGCACTCTGAGCTACAAGTAAGGGGCATCAGGAAGTTGATTTGTTGTGGGGTCCTGTGGCATCTTATGTTTTTGCCAGTTTTGTTAAGCGTGGTTTCTTTCACCTATTTAATTGGGCTGGCATGTCTTCATATGAGTGAAATAACCTTTAAGTATGGCATAAAACCCCAATCAATCGAGTAAGGGAGGCTGGAAAAACTTTTTTCTCTGGTTGGTAGTAGAATTTGGATGATTTATTCTACTGCCTATTTTTTGAAGAAACAGTTCCACGACAACAACAGTGATGTCTTGTCAATACTTTCAATAGTGCTGGTATTCCTAATGCTGAGAAAGAAATGACCCATCTTTGGTAACCAAGGGTTTTATTCTGAGGTACTCTACATCACAACCCTTGGCAGACTGAGCATTTTTATTTTATTTTTATTTTCAAGAGTATCTCTAGATACATGTACATAAATTTATACATTGTTAGCCAAGCACCTCGTGAGCTTTTCATGGTGAATGGTAAGATAACAGTTCGATTTCCATTCAGAAATCGGATACAGGGAGAGAAGGTCAGCCGATTACTCGTGACAACACAATTTTATAAAAAATTATTTTCCTATGTGTAGCTAGAAACCTTTTAGAAACTCGAGGCAAATTTCAGCTGGACTGATGGTAGAAGTGTGCTGCACTTTTAGTCAAGGCAAATTTTTTTTGTTAACTTTTTTCTGGACTTAGATGTTTATTAGTGACAGTATTTTTTTTTCTTGAGTGTTCGAGATGATCAAAGCAGAAACTTTAGATTGACGAGACTATAGTCACTTCGACTAATCCAAGGCTAGCATCCTATGCCGCCATGTAAGTTTAAAAGTCGAATAAGGGACAATCAAAAATTCTGGATATCAGACTGCAAGTATTGATCAACATTTCTGACTGCAAATCAGCACCAACTTCTTGTGGGCCCCGGCAAAGGTGACCAGTCTCATCAATCTATGGACTCAAATACCGGTTATATGTAACTGTGTCTGGGCAACAACTGATCGGCTGACCTTCTCTCCCTATCAGCATCTTATCTATTCTGTCTTGCAAATGACTGGTGGGAAAAGCTGAAACGAGACAGGTTCTTGAAAATTTAAGCAAAACCTGATGCTTTAATAGACAGTAGGGTTATGTGACGATTTGTGTCCCAGCCCATGATTTTGTTGTGAATAATTTACGTCTGATACGTGCTTTATATGCATAATGTATGATCGAGGAAATATTTTTATAAATAACATGTGAAAAACAGAAGAAATAAAAATACACCATTTTATTAATATATGTTTTTCAATGCAATTTACCCGCTACACGTAAGATGTTGGCAAGAGAGCTACAAGTAAAAAATATATACTAAATTTATTAAAATCAAGATTTGAGCGGTTGTTGGCAACATTTTTCTTCTTTGCCATTAAAAGTATTTAATATTTTGGGACTACACGCTGTTAAATATATGGTAATGGTAAAGAAAAAAAATTTGACCTTGATTTTAATAAATTTAGATGGGTCGAACCTTATAATGCTCTGGTTTAATATTTTGTGACTACACGCTGTTAAACCACACAATTTTAAGGTGTGACCCATAAATGGAATTTCGTACATTTGGCCATTCACATCATAATTAGGATTTTCACTCGTATGACAGGAAGCTCCCATTTGTGGACCATCCGAATTATGAAGCATTTAGGGTATTATGCTTCTGGTATTTCTGAAAGGCCTAAATTTAATATAAACTTTTCACAAGTCTTTTGGACTGGGGCAGTATGTTTCCAGATTACATTTATGCTGTCATACTTAGCACTGGAGGAACATTATATTTCCAACAGCAAAAACACTAAAGTGACCAGACATGTAATGGTTGTGTTAAACTTGCTGTTTAAAGTTGGAATACAGTGCCCCCATATAAGCGAAATACCCTTGAGCACAGCATTCAGCACCTGGTTAAAATTATTTTGTTTTATAAGGGATGGGACAACGACAGGACAATAACAACAAAACCCTTCCTGATGCCTTGTCAGCTACCCGCGCTAAAATTTGTAAAATAATATGGATATTATAGGGAGTAGACAGAAAATGAACGGACATATATAGCACCGAAACCTTGTGTGGCGGAAAAGTCCTAACTTGCTTAACCGTTCCAAGGAGAAACCGTCGGATCCCAGGTGCAGGATTCTTCAGGCTGTGAATCCTTCAAACAAAAAACATAGTTACATCAACATCAATGTCAGAATAACTTTAGATTTTATGGATGACAACTTCTGGTTAATTTCCAGTGCACTGTTTCGATCATGATGCTAAGACAGTTTTCAAGCAGTCATCGTTGCACCAGAAATAAACCAGAAAGTTGTCATGCATAAAATTTTTAATTATTCTAAGCGTCTGCTTGTGTATTTTTGGGTAATTTAAAGAGGTTGTTTGATTGGTGTTTCATGTTGTACTTCAAGATATTCCACTCACTGCTGCGAGTGAACTAAATCCCTGTGAATGTCAGACAACAAACAAGGACACGAGGCAATGAACAGACCCTGGACAGCAAAGGCCACTGGACGCCCCGCCAAACATCAGAAAGTACCATCAGGAGGTACCAGTTTTTAATGTATGTTTGAAATGTCAATTTCTAGTGACAAGTTTTAGGATACAGTTTTGTGTGTCTGAAGTTAATGTTTTGTTTGTTCCTCCAGTTGTAAGTAGGACAGCATGGCTGCCTTAAACATACTGGCCTTAGCCAAAGAATTGGATAGTGATATTATGACTGGTAGTGGTTACACATTTATATACAAGTGTATTGTTGGTTTATTTTATAAGCATTTAACGTCATGACATTCCTTTCGTTTGATTGGAATTTTAAATCCTAATTAAAGTTATTTCATTTGTTTGACAATATGTCAGCCCAGTGGATGAATAAACAATAACAAATGGGTTTCCTGATTTTAATATAATAAAACACTTAAGACCTTTTAATTTGTTGTTTACAGAGTTGCACAAACTCGCAAGCCATGTAGGCATTACTTCTGACTTATGTTGGTCTGATCAAAAGATTGGACGCCAAGTTTTTTGTACTCTTAGATTTGTTTGTTTGGTTGGTTTGGGTGTTTATACTTAAGGTTATACACTCATGCGACAGTGTGCCAGCCCAATGGGTGAATGAATCCACCCCACACGACACTGGCAATACAGAAAACACCACATATCATTAATAAAACAAAAATCGGCTTCCTGATGCCCCCTAAGCTAAGAGAGCACAAGCGCACAGGAAACCTCCCACTCAAGAGTTCATTCTTTGCTCGTTTGTTTGTTTGATTGGTGTTTAACATCGCACTTAAAGGTGTTTCATTTATGTGACGATGGATTCTCCACTTCTTAATCTGCTCTACTCAATACGGCGGAAAACTGGGAGGAAACCTCGTAAAAACCACCCCCGTGATTGCGGAAGTTACCTCATGTGACTCCATCATATACCTCAGGTCCACTGGGAGACTAGAACCTGTGCGGGATATCGAAGGAGGATCTGCAGTCAGACGCGCTAACCACTGAGCCACGGCGCGGGTCCCTTCTTTACTCGTAGAAGATGACTTACCAGTGTTTTCATGTCTTCATCTGACAGCGACCAATCAAAAACTTGTGCATTCTCCAAGATTCTGTTCGGTTTCACGGATTTAGGTATTGTTATATATCCTTTCTGTACACTCCAACGGATCATAATGGAGGCTGGAGATTGACCATACCTACAACATAAGGTTTTATGTTACATTTTGTGAAACAAGTTACACAATCTTTAATATACGTCAAACTAAAAAAATGAATCTATAAATATGAGAAATTTCACTTACAGCTGTATGTGACAACTTTGCAATTGATTGGTGTCTAGCGCCGTGCTCAAGGGTATTCATACGGGCTTGATACAAAACATCCAGCCAACAAAACATAACCATGCTCCTCCAAATAGGTCTTATTTCTACCAGCTTTGTTTCAATTTAGTCCTGATGTAACTTTGCAAGAAAATACACTTACCCCCAGT
>JAVFBZ010205122.1:0-13501 GCA_032466195.1 Katharina tunicata
AACCCATTAGTCTACCAAATGAAGATGAGGGCAGTTAAGGGTTATCTGATACAGAAGGGAGTTTCGTCTTAACCAAGGCTTCATCATTTTAGGTACAAGGTTTTTATAGTCCTGTATTTATAATAGGAGACTTGCAAACCTGGTGCTAGGCTGGTCATATTGTAGAACAAAAGGAATAATGTCTATCCTAGAGCCTTTACCCAGTTCAAGGTTGAAACCCAATGGGTACAACGTTTGAAGAGCTTTAATCCAATGAGCTTCTCTCTCCAAGCGTTTCTGTTTGGTTTCCTCTTCAGAAGGAAAAACAGAAGTTTTTTTCAATCGGCATGATTCCAAAATGATCTATGACCAAATGGTCAGGAAGGGATAAATGTTCACCTATTGGGGAGGTAATCACCTTTAATCTGATTGAACTCAAATGATTGTTGGCTCTAATCCTAAGAGGATATTTGGTTTCTCCAACATACTGTTTCAGACACTTTTTAGAATCAAAATGTTGAACATGAATGTTTGTTTGTTTGGGGTTTTATTGAGTTTTACCTCATACTATTATGTTTTTTCACTAATTACAGCCTGCCAGCCCAATTGGTGAAGAAAATCACTTAAAACAACTCTGGCAACATTGATTAATTGATTATGGTTTTATGTCGTACTTAAGGTAATTTCACTTATATCATATGCCAGCAAAATAGAATACACCACAATACACATTTATCGGACAAAAAACAGGACGCCACAACAAATCAGCTGCCTGATGACCCAGAGCTCAGAGAGCACTGGGGCACAGGAGGCTCCCACCCAACCAACCACAAACGATGAGTACATACATGTAACAAAGTCAAAACATATTCGGCAACAACTTCCTTGTTCGGGTTTTCTTGGATACTGTGCTACTTAAATTTGATCAGTGGAATAACTAACTGGTCTTTAAATAATAAACCTACATTGTAGCTATAGTACACGTAGCTAAATTTAATATCAATACTAATTTGTTTGTTATGTTTGGCCTTCACACATACAATGTACTTAAGCTGATTTCACTTATATTATTTTGTGCCAGTGCAATGGATGAACAGACTGTAACCAGCCACCCAGCCTTGACAAACTTGATGTTCCTGGCAACAAGGAAATACAATACAGGACAGTAACTGGGTGTTACATGTACATGTACAGTGTACCCAAACAAAATCAACATCCTGTTCAAGCTCCTTCAGTCCAGAGGGGTCAGCCCTCCGCCAAACCGCCAAATTTTAGCACTGAAATCATTGAATAGCTTGTGTTACTGTTACACAGTTAGTCTGGAGTGATAGTACATACACTATATAGATTCACACAAAATAACATCTACCGAGGTTACTGAGTGAGAGAAGCATGCAGTAGAAGATATTATAAGTATTAGGAAGCCCGGCCACCGACCCATCTATAGTGTCACACAGCTTACCTGGCTGAAAGGTATGCTAGAATTCATCTTGTAAAAAGTTATAACACAGGTACCCCATTCGTTCACACTGTGGTAGTCAATAGCCACACAATAGACCCTATCTACAGTGTGATCAACACAATTACCAGAGCTCTATAAACTTTTCACTCAGATTCTAAAATCAAAATCAAACAACATAAAATGCGTGAATAACACAGTAAGAAACACAGCAGAAAAATCATTAACAGTGCAACATCAGATAATCAGATAACAGATAAATAAATTATGTATCAGTCATGTGATCAGAAGCTTTCACTTTCACTTTTTGAATTTGTTTTCTTCTTTCAGTTCAGAAATAAATAAACATACTTTAATTTACTGGAATTATTTACTAACTTTTGTGACTTGGAAATGCCAAGAAATGTCTAAAACATTACTTGAATAAGAAAGAGAATAAAGCACAGTAAGCATAATATAAGCTAAATACAACATCCATGTAAGTAGTACATGTTGTAGATGTATTATACATTCTAACATGTACATGTAGACCTTGGCTTTACGAAAAAGGTAAAGATTGGAAGAAAGCACATTTAAAGCACATATATAAAGCATGTTGCTTTTATCAGTATATATTAGCTACATCTACATGTATGGTGCATCATAAAGATAACGGCCTCTAGCATTTGAAAAATACTGTAAATGGTTACTGTATGAATAACACAGAAATTATATCACATCAAGAACTCTGATAACAGTGTCAATATCTGATATCACAGCTGGATCTCATATTTATAACAACAATGACAACAAGAACAACAACGTCAGACACTGACTAGTACCTTAAATCCTCAAGAAATTCTACATGTACCTCTTTACCATCTGACAAACTATAAATTATGCAAAGGCTAGGGCGTGTAGAAGCACAATGTCAAGATTTTAATGAAGTTTAGACATAAAACTACAGGAAAAAATAAGCCTCAGTTCCAAACTCACATATATAAATTCAATAAATTACTTAAAACTTGTTCCCTTTACTTCACATTGTAGGTCAAAAGTGTTGAGGATTTATCATATTTATCAGTTATTCATTGCCTTATTGGCTATAACTAAAATGACTTTACTATTATATTTGGTATTTTATTGAGGTCAATGTACATGTATGATGTAATCGCTCACATGATCAATCTGTAACCAGTAAAATATTACCTGACATAAACATTTATATATTTTCTGATTAATCATTGGCTGAAATCTATCACATGGTCAATGTGTTACCCGTAGTATAGACTTGAGGTGTATAAATCTTGCTGTAAACCTGCTTGCCAAATTAAGTTTTTTTCTTTGATTTGAGACCCATTTGAAGGTTTCTAGAGACCCACAGTAGTCATACAGAGAGGCCTTGGTCAATATCAACTTCTGTGGGTCTGTATAACTCTGTATAAACCTCATCATAAAGGCATAACTTTAATAAAAATCACCTTTTAAAGTCCAAAACTGTATATACGTGAACTTCATCAAAAGGCTGTAAATGTAATAGCTAGATTGTTAAAAGGAACAAAGTTTATTAAAAAAGTTTATTAAAGAAAAACTAATTATTTTTTAAATAATAATGTACTGGTTTTGATGTCAGCAGATTTGATAACATCTTCAATTCTCACATGACACATTCTTCTTTTAATTGAAGAGCACATGAGCAAACTATAAAGTTTAGTTTATTAAACTTAAACTTAACCATGTACATGATATGTGAGTAATTGACATGATGTTTGTTCAGGTGACATATGCCATACACATATACCTGAATGTTTGCATTGTAATTACTGCCTTCATCTAACAGGCATATTGTTTGTTGAGGTAATGCCATTCCATCATGTGTACATGTACCGGTATGCGAAGTTAAATGTATTACATGTACAGTATGTACAATTAAGATCTATTTGACAGTGCTGAGTCTACATATAGATACGTCATGTACATGTGACAATAAATTTGATTACCTTCACTTCCTTGGGGCGTTTAAGACAAAAAGAAAGTTTTCATATATATATTTTTGTATAAATGTAGAGAAAGAAAATTGTGCTTGCCTCCAGCGAGATTCGTATATATATAAATACAAAGGTGTTAAACCTGCTTTTCTCGCAATAAGCTCTCCATAACCGTCTGTAGCGACAGGATGCTGAAGTCTGTGTCAATCGAGATAGGGAAAGGATAAAAAATGAATCACATATTTTAAGTTACTGTTAGCGGTGTTAGGCCAGGTTAATCTAAGTTTGTTTTTCTTTACCACAGGATTACAACAACAACATTTGATGCTGTCAATTATAAGTTTATTTACTTTTTCCACTGTTTTATCCAAGAAATATTAGTGTTTAGTGTAATGATGATACTAGTTCTAGTGTATAATGATCTTAAACAGTAAACCATAGACCTACAAGTATTTTTTGTTCGTAAATTCCATGTCAATACATGCATGTTATGTTAATATGAAGCTTAAAGTCACATATAGGCACCCAAATATTCTGTATTTTGGGTTTTCACAGAATCACATGAATTATTTATATTTTAATCAAAAAGTAGAAGTTTGAGGTATTTCGTTAATTCTAACCCTAGAATTGAAGGTAAATGTAGTTTAAAAGCCTGGTAAAAGAAGAAAAAAAAATAAAAAATTCTGCCAGAAATTTTAATAGGAAATGTGTCAATCTGCTGTCACTTCTCAGCCGCACTTTGATGTAACGACATCACCCCGAGTCAACCGTGTTAGCCACACCCCTTACAAGGTTCAAAATGTTGCCTCGTTACAAACAAGGTCATTCAACGCGGCTGGGTCAAAGTCTTTTTGAGCAAATATGGCCAGCCCTCTTTCCGTTAAATTCGAATAACTACTAGATTTCTCCTGGTCCATAATAAAGCTTTGTACCCAATGAATAATTTTATTTAAACGGGACTTTAAATTTCTGAACAAACATCAAATCTTGTAAAAATCAAGGCTAACAGAATTAGTTGAAAAATCCCAATTTTGAGTGTGTATGTGACTTGCAGACACATACATGTAATAAGAGTATCCACATGTTTAAGTCTACATGTACTCATATTTCTCCAAGGGTGATTAATTTTTGTTATAAACATTACTGTACAAAGTAACCCTACAAGGGCCTTACATGCTCATGTTCATACCTGTTTGAACAAAGTACCTATTACAAATTAAAATATTAGCAACTTTATTCACGCACACCACAAATGGCCTTTTGATATCGTATTTTAAACGACCGATAATTACAAGTTTACTGTATTTCACAGCTTGCTTTCATGTAAATAACATTGATATCATAATCATGTTCAGAGTGATGCATGGGTTCATGTGAAACGAACCATATGACACATTACCTGTAAGTCTAACTAGTAGTAGTACCAGTATACACTGTACATAAACAGTCCTAACCTAATTCCTGTACAGCTATCTTAACTCACCTCAACTACATATATCCTTTCCTGAATGTTGTAATGGCCCTCATTAGTCATTAGTAAAATGTAATACACTACCGGTAGTATACTACAACTTTAAGGTATATATACAACTTTAAGGTATTCTTTAATTGACATACAATGTACAGTACCTTACAATACGAATAAATTTGTATTGACTTTATTCATATATGTACATGCATCCTTTGCTCATAAAAAAGGATGATTCAAATCAATACAATCTGAATGGCACATGTAAACTTGGACTGTAACATATGTTAACTATAACATCGAGATGAAATTTCTGCTGAAAAAAAGGTCAAAATAGATTACATGTAATGCCAATTTCATAGAAAAAAGCTAAGCGATTTATTTCAATATTTAGATGATTGGGCATAAAAAACAATACAAGTTTTGTTCCTTATAAACGAAACACTGAACAGCTTGTGTTGTATGTAACATGTATGCAAGTCAGTGTACACAATGCACACAGTGACTTTATCGTGGTACACTGCACACAGTGACAAACAACCCATATCTGGTCAATGGTCCCTGTTGTAAATGTACATGTACCACAGAAATAAATTTCCATCTTAATAAAATTTATAGAAATCTGTCAATTTTGAATTTTCCTTAGAGTTTCTGGATTTTTACGCAAAAAAATCTGTTTAAACTGTACATGTATAGTCCAAGAAAAGGTTAAGCAAATTCTATGTACTAATAATTTTATAATTCAGAAAATCAGAATCCTCATGGAGGCAACTCAAATTTTTTCTCAACATTTATAAAAGAAATTAGTTAAAATCTCCTTGGGAAGAACATCACATTCTTTTCAACAACAAAGGCCTAATTAGAACAGAGCCCTGTGGCTTAGGGCTTCATTTTTCCTGATTATATTCATGTTGTCATACTTGAGGAACTGGAGGAACATTATCTTTCCAAAAGCAATAACACAGTTACACTAAATTGACTTCCCAGTTTTAATTATTTTAGATTCACCGTCTACTGTTGGGATACACCAGCGTATTATGAGTTAAGTGCGGTGTTAAACACCAATCAATCAATCAATCAAATATTACAATAGGAACACTGATTTATCATTCATTATCACTAACCCTGAGCACATGAAACTTTTTATGCTGACTTCCACCAACACATCTTTTTTTTTTTAAATTTGACTGACTATACATGACTTCCGAGGGACAGTTTACATGATTCAATTATGTCTGTATATTTTTCCCTGTACATCCATTTATTATTTGAATCAATGTATCCAAATCCTGGCTAAAAAGTTTTGCATGATTGTGTTTTTATGCTGTACTTTATTTCACTCATAAGACACCTCTAGAAAGCACTGTCCAGACCAAAACCGAGAAGCCACTACCTATCAGGTTTCCTGATGCCCCTTACATGTCAGATAGAGAGTTATTAGAGAGCACCAGGGCACAGGTAGCTCCCTACAACCACCCACTATTTGGCACATTACAAACATTTAGTAATCTCTTGATGTATCTAATTATGGTAATCCCTCCCATCTAGATCGGCTGTAATTTAGTTTTATAAATGGACTATCACTAATACATTAATTCTGAAAAGAGCTCATTCAATATTATAATTAAGCATTCTAAATAACAAAAAAGGCACAACCACAACCTCAAAAACCTCAAAACCACAACCTCAAAATCTGAAAATCTCTGTTGCAAAAAAAAATTTTTTCAGTGCTTAGTAGTGACAGCATGAAAGTAAACTTGAATTGCTTAGCATGGAGTTTTATCCAATACTGAAGGTAATTTCAAATAAAGAAACAAAAAGTATGGAGGACGCCACTAACCAAAGTTTTACTAGAAAATAACAAGCGACAAGTGATAAGTTTTAACAACCAGACAGTAATGAAAGTATGAAATAAGATTTTTTCATTTTTTGCCAGCGCTGGAATTGCATGTGTGATGATAAATTGCTGGTGAGGACCTGATTGAATAGAACATGGTTAATTGTCAAGTTCACAGCTGTTGTAGTTTGTAATTGACCTGCATGTATTGTATTAATTAATATGCAGCGTTCTATCAAGAACATTTTCTAGAGTCCTTATTTGATTTTAAAAAAAAAAACAACCTTTCAGGACGACCAAGCAGGTTGATAATTATTAATTAACATGCAAAAGATTGTACATTGTAGCAATTTCCAGGCAACAGCTGAGTTTTTGTATTAATTGTCCATGTACATGTACAGGGACGAATGAGGACAATTTGTTTACGAAAGTTTATTTTAGCAATAAATCATTTGATTTTTAAGAGAATTCTGGTCTTTAATTTGTTATAAGAGTCCTTCTGACCAACACAGTGAGGCCCTGGCTGTATAGAACCCAGATTTGGGTGTCCTTTAATGTAAATAGACCAGATTGTGTGTACCCAAACTGATCCTCATTACAAATCATTCTAAATACACTCCAGGACCCAGGCAGATTGATCAGACAGGAAATTGTAAAGTTTTATTTGACCTGTCCCATAAAATATTGAGCAAATTCTACTTGTACTAAAAATTTTATAATTCATAAAATGGTTTGTTTGTTGGCTTGGATAGTTGAAGTAATAATTTATGAGATGCGATAATGACAGTTAGGGTTAATCGCCCACAGTCCTTACATGCATAGTGTTAGCCAGAAATCAAAAACAGGGTGTCTCAAATCACTATTATCAAAGAAACAGGGTGTCTCATTTGACATTTTTCCTATCTTTCCCATGTTAAATTTGACTGAATTAGGGTGTCTCAAATGGATTCCAGGGTGTCTCAAAGACACCGAGACACCCCTGAGGCCTCTGGCTAACACGATGCAAGTTACATGTACCTCATATAAACCTTAAAGCCAATAGCAAATGGATGCAATTTTCCTTAAAATGCCTTTAAACTGTCTTTTAAGATATATCAATGGTGCCTCTTTTCTTTAGCACTTTCATCCTGGGATAACCAAACTTTCAGATTTTTTTTACTTTTTTGTTAGTCCAGTGAGGTAGTATATTCTAGTTGTTTGTTGACCACTGAAATGGACAGGCTCAGTCAGGCTGGATACTGAATTGAGAGAAATGAGGGATTTGGAAATACATAGGAGTTGATTGGTTGGATTGGGGTTTATGCCATACTTGATGTTATTTCACGCATTTGACAGTTTGCCAGCCCAGCTGTTGAAGAACATGACACTGGCAACACAGAAGACGAAATGAAACATAAACAGGATGAAAAACAAGACACCATGTGCAATAAATCAGCTTACTGGTGCTACAGTGTATTTACCTCCATCTGAGTGAAAAGTGTACATGTAGCATCAACAGTCTACCTACAGCCCATTGTCCTGTAAATTACACTGTTTTCAGTGTTTTGGTCATTTAAATTCATTAAGAAGAACACTGTAAGTCATCAATAGTCAAATCATTGAATTCCAGTTTCATGAAGTCCCATTTAGCTATATTAAAAGTGACAAAGAAGGTTACCCAGTAAAGTCATCAAATCCAAGAATGAAAACCGTGTTGTCAAATATAATAATAAGCAAGTCCTCAAATATTCCACAGAAAGGTGATAATGAATGATTCTTTACTTACGGCTTACAACAACATGTAACATACAAGATTAGTAATGCTAATTTAAATGTAGGATATACAGTAGAAAGGGGTCATTCTGTGTAAATTGACACAAGTGGTCCAACGAGTCATGACCGTCTCAGATTTTTATGAAAATTAATGTGGAGCTTCTGCCACATGTCCATTACACATATTTATGGTTTTTTGACTTATTTCCAAAATGCTCCAATTTCAAAATAGGATCTTCAAAATTTGAAGGCTTTTTAGTTAAAAAAAACTCTGTTGACTGGTTTTCATATCTGAAAATGTTCATCCCAAAGTCTGTGACCTGTACTTACATGTAATGAGTATGAAATGTACACTGACCATCGTTCAGTAAATATGTTTTGATATGAGTGCCACTTTCTTTGATTTGTCCATAATTTATTTAACCATCTTTACTTATAAATATTAATTTATTTAACTACTGAACTGTTAAAGTTGATCACGGAATCATATACTCTGAGGTTAATTAAACTTATTTGTAACTTTTAGTTTTATAGATTTTTTAACATGTCATTCCTAAAAGGCAACAATTTCAAATCAAGATCTGCGCTAAGTTGGGTATAATAAATTACTTTTTTTTATGCTTTATATATTTATTTGCCAAATATTTTTTTCACTTAGGCCTACATCATTCATAACAGTCAGAATTATTGGGGAAGGTAAACTGGGCCGTCAGTAGAATTTTGCATAACTGTCTGGGTGCCCCTACAAATAAATGTAATAAAAAAATTCCTGGCATTTTTTTAATGAAGTATCAAAGCAAGAACTTGCACTTGCAGCGTTGCTGTATATCACCTTCTTTTGTGAAGTTTGATAAGACAAAGTTTCATTTCGTCTGTAAACATTCATATTAGATGCAAAATGAAACACAGGCTATCCTAATTCATATTTTGCATAACCTATTTTAGGTAACCAAGAACAATTTTACAACATACAAAAAAATCCAATGCCCATTCAGAGAATGAATCAACAACTTGTTAAGAAAATGGAATACCAAAATATGCTCCCAAATTTGGGAATGACAGATTAAAAATAAACGAGACAAATCAAAGTGGCACAAAATGACAAAAAAAGTTGTATTTCCAAATCCCAGCGTACAAGTTCAATCATTATTATATCTGTGTTGAGTTGTCTGATGTGTTTAACCAAATATCATAAATAGTAACCAAGCAATACACAATTTACAGATAATCAAGATATTGTCACAGCTAGTAAATCCGATTTTATCCAAATTTGCCAAAGTGACTGTTTTTAAGCGGCTTAGCCACATCTGCCAATCCAATACAATCATGTTGTGTCAGATGTTGGGTTCAGCTTGACCAATGGTAAGTGTTTATTTGCTAAGTAGCTCACAGAATCCGGAGCTCATACCAAAGCCTTCGGGATTCTTGTCGTAGAAATCGTTCAGCTTTGGAACACCGCTGGCATTTTGAATATCATTTGCTTTCATGTGACGCTAGCTATGCGCAAATGACGGCCCTATGAACCGCCTTCCTTGATGACATCAGGCTGATAGAAAAACACCATGCACTAGCTCGCAATTAATAAGAGATGAGTCAGATGACACTGTCAACATGAAGTACATCAACTGCGCAAGAAGAAAGTCAAAGTGCCACGCCCAAAGCTTGATTTTGGTGTGAATTTGTTTGACAAGACGACATTTGAAAAGTTAGTTTGTTATAGTGGTTACAAAACGGCCCTTGTACAGCAAAACTGTGCACTATTTGGGATATACTGTTATTGCTGGCTGAGTATAATTAATAGATTAATTGTGTTAGTTAAGTCTTAAAAATTACACTTTTGTATTATTTTTTTGCTATTTGAAAACCTTAAAGTTGCTGGGGCAAATCCATCCGCACATACTGATAACTTTCCAGCCACTAAACTCTTGAACCCACGGTGAGTCCTGACTCCATATTCTAGGAGTATTTGCAAATGTCATATTTTTTCTTACAATCCTACGAATGGATCCTACGAACGGAATTCCGTTCGTAGGATGAACGTTTTTTAAGACTTACTTACTGTCCCTCTCTGTGGTATAAATATCAAAAATTATCAAGTATCGAAGGAAAAAATACATCACGGCACTACTGTTATGGGTTAAATAAAAATAAAAGTCTTGCTGTTGTTGTTGTTCGGTATATTTTGTACCTTTCACATTCCAATAGTTGAAACTACAAGAGACGACACGCCTGGCGTGTTTTTAACATAACTGAAGTTATAGCTTACCCTTCTATTCTTTTCACAACTTCAAGAATATCCTTGTCTGCAGCATAAATACTGTGACATCATTATTTTTTATAGTATGGATTCCCTTCCTTCCGAGATCAAAACATGTCTGCACACTTGACGCGCGGTCATGAGTTACCATGTGACGTCATTCTGTCAAAAACTTCCGCCTGCAGGTACCCGTATGAAAACAAACCTGTAAAGGTGGGAAGAAATTTGCACCGAAAATGTCTGTGAAAATGAACATAAAAACTCTTCCGAAACGCAAAGATGGCAGTTCTGACGGTGCTTTTGATCTTGAACAACAGTTCATATTGCGTCTACCTGCGGTAATCTGGCAGAATTTAACTGAATAGCTTTACTCGCTTTTATTAAGTTGCTACAACAACAACAACGTGTCGTGAAATTATTAACAGATTTACATAGCTCACTAAAACAGGACCTGGTGGTGCTACGAAACCAGGTTTTGCTCTGAACAATTGCGAATAGCTCTGGCCGAAGCGATCCTCACCAATTGTAAAAGTACTACCGTTGAATTAAAGATTAAAACTATGCACATGTAATGCTATGCAACAAAGTCCCGTTTCAAACGATTGCAAACTTATCTGGTCAAAGCAATCCTCACAAATTGTGGAAGCATGACAAGTGAAATGAAGATTAAAAAATTTGTACTATACCATGTGCTGTGAATATCTATAAATTCTAGACTCCTTGGTGATAAAGAGAAAGGCAATTGGTCGACCACTTCCCTTACAATGGTTAACTGTATCATTAGTCTAGAACAAAGCCCATTAACAGGATGCAGCACAGGTTCGCATGTGGAAGTTATCAATGACTTGTCAGGGTTGTTTCATCCACTATTTCAATTTTGTTGAAATAGCTTATAACCTTTAGGCATGTTAGTATGTCATTAAATTAATAGGTTTAGTATCTTAACTAATAAGTTAATAAAATAAGAATTTACCTTAAATTTAGAATCTTTAATCAGTGGTTTTATTTTATAGGGACCTGCAGAATCCTTAAGAAATGATCTTCAATCTGGCTCCATGTCGCTCCGGGATAAACTCTCCATTGAACTTCAGCCAGATAAGAGACTTGGCATTGTTAGATATGGAGCAGATCTTTTCAACACAAAGGTAAGCACAATTTATCTTATTTATTTATCTTCTTTAATGTTATTTGAAAGACTCCCAGCTCACCTTTAACGGTAAGTATCCTTCTCTTTTCAAAATGCTGCAGAAGTTAATTTTAATGATCGTACACTTAGTTTACTTTGTTTATAAATATGATTAAAGCATCACATTTCTTCCAATAGTTTTATCCAAGATAAATTAATGTTTAACATATGTTCATGTTTCTTGTTAATTTTTAATGAATAATTGCAGCTAATTATGCATCTACCCTAAATGCTCAACAAATTCGACCCCATTTACCACTTATAAAACTACATTTTATGCAAAGGTTAAGAAGTGTAGAAACACACTGTTGTATTCATACTTTAGTTCATACTTCAAGCTACTAGAAAATATAAGTTTTAGTTCCAATCTCACATTAATACCTTCAATAAATGATTTTAAACAGGTGTCCATGGAGGTCGAATTTGTTGAGCATTTAGGGTAATGTACATCATCATTTTCTGTGATGAAGTATAGTCCATATGTAGGTCATACATGTAGAAAAAAACAACAAATACCGGTATATTTATTATGTACATTAACCTGTAAAAATGTTTTATTCCATATTCACTTTCTTCAGTTGGTGGACTTGCCATGCATTGTGGAGACGGCCAAAACAGTGGACAGGAAGACCTTCTATAAGACAGGAGATATTTGTCAGGTGCAGATTTTGCTCAAAATTAAAGTCATTTAAATATCTGAAGATATATTTTAACAAGATTAAATATCTTGTTAATGTAAGTTAACACCAGAATTTGGCCCAAACCCTTAGTGCCTGTATGTTACTTTTGAATGTCCATTTTATCCCTTTTATTTTTAATGTATTCATTATGTTTGTACATAAATATAGGTTATCCTGAACAACTCAAGATTCAGGCCTATCTAGAAACTTGTCTCTGAGAATTGATCTAGAACATGAGATAATTTATCGACTTTAATAAGTCGATATCCCTGTGCCAGTGTGATTACTCTTGACAAAAATATATATGCATCCTAAAGCTCTGATGGTAGTTATAATATGGTTACTAAAGAAATTAATTGTGGCAGATTTGCTACTTTTCTATTTTTGTGCAATGACTTTGAAAAGCGCTTGTGCAGCTTTACAAGAAAAATCTTCACTAAACTGGACAAAGTGTAGTAGTTACAAAAAAGATTATCTAAGTCGATCAATCTTCTGTAATAAGCTTGCTGTAGTGCAAAGAAACGACGAGAGAAAGATACATCATAAAGGGATTAATTTAAAAAACTGACTTGAATACAAGTCTAAAAAACCAATCGAATATGTTAATCATTTTTTTTATATTTATGGTGCACTGGATACTAATGGATCAGATAATATTGTTCTAGATTATGGTGTGTGCCACGGAGGAAGAAGAGAAGGAATCTGAAGAGAAAGAAAGTCCAAAGAAAAAGGATAGTAAAGATAAGAAATACATCTGGAATCATGGAAGTAAGTCAATGATATATTGAAATGACTTCCCTTTATCGTCCTCTTCATCAAGTCGTGTCTTTATACATTATGAAACTCCCTCCTGTATCAGATAACCCTTAACTGCCCTCATCTTTATTTGGTAGACTCAGGGGTTTAATACTAACTC